>CM022880.1:31118467-31148891 GCA_012654025.1 Pachypsylla venusta
CCCCAAAAAAAAATGAGGGGGGGGGTCTTGTGAAGATTCCAAATCCGGAGCGTAATTAGACCCTAAATTTGACATACCTACTAAATTTGAAGCTCCTGGCTCTTACCATTCTCTTTTTAGACAGGATTAATGAAAACCGCTTTAAAGCGGTAAAAACCGCCAGCGGTATATTTGATTGAACCCAAAAGTTCCAGAGCTGAGACCCCAAATATGACATACATACAAAATTTCAAATCTCTAGCTCTTATCATTCTCCTTTTAGACAGCAATACTGAAACCGCTAAAAAGCGGCAAAAATCGCCAAGGGTGTATTCGATTGCAGTTTTGGGGAACAATTAGAGCCCAGATGGGACCTGTATACAAAATTTCATCCAAATCTGTCAAAGCTAAGTGGCAAAAGTGGCAATCACGGCGTACGGCGCGGCGGACAAACAGATTTTTTTTTTTATTCGATTTTTGGATTCTACGTTCCATGAAACGTATAATATCAAATTTTGAGGGGGGGGGTAATTTTTTTATATTTTTCATGTCGATTCCAAAGATTCATTATTGAAAATAATAAACCAAAAGTTATATCCTTGAGTAAAATATTGATTTTTTTAAGTTGGGGCCGTGCTAACCCTGGGGGGTCGGTTCCACCAAAAATCCATAATTGAGAAGTAACAAATTGGGATGAGCGAGTAAATTGAAATTAATTACGAAGGTATTTCGCAGTACAAAAAGTAATATCCGTGAGTAAAATATTGAAGGCGTACCCTGGGGGGTCGGTTCCACTAAAAGTCCATAATTCAGAAGTACAATATCGGGATGAGCGAGTAAGCTGAAATTTAATATGAAGGTGTTCCGAAGTGCAAACAGTAATATACTTGGCTAGAATACTGAATTTTCTAAAAAGGATCCTTGCTAACCCTGGGGGTCGGTTCCACCAAAAATCCATAATTTAATATGAAGATGTTCCGCAGTACAAAGGATGTGGTACTTCTCAATTCAAGTGTTTTTTAATCATTTTCAGTTCTTGTATTGAAAAATAATAATAAAAGTCCAAGACGTGGAATTCTCCTGAAATAAGAAATGTTTTTGGGGGATTATTTCGCTCAACTTTTTTAAAGGCTTTTATTTAACTTGCTTTGTATGTATGTTTGTGGGTAAATCTTAGAAATTAAATTTAACCCACTTCCCATTGTCCGATTGAGCTGAAATTTGGCACCGTGGTAGATCTTCGATGACAATTGAATGTGGTTTTTCATGTTTGTAATCTGTTATAGTTTCATTCATGAGCAGGTCTCTGCATTCTGGCAGTAAAGTAAATCACTTTCAGTTGTAATTTGTATTTCTTTCTTTGCGCTTGGAAGGTTTAGAACCCTTGATTTAGATAATCTTGATTTCTTTTTTTCACTTACTTTTTTGTTCTTTCTTAACCATTTTTCTTTTCTTAACATTTTTAGAAAAGAAAGTCGAGTATTTTCAGACTTTTTGAGTTATTTCTTTCACCCCGCCTCTCCCCCCCCCCCCCATNCTCCCCCCCCCCTACATCTCTCTGGAAAGATTTGCTTAGAGATATCTCATTTTTATTGTAGTCGCCTATCTGACCTCAGTGTACATCATTCTCGACATGCTCCAATATTAAGGCAAGCCCAAAAAACGGAGAAATTTGTATTCATGGAAATATATTCAAAATGTTTGTCGATGGGTCACCAATACACAGAATGGTTGTTGGTGGGTCACCAATACTCAGAATGTTTGTTGATGGGTCACCAATACACAGAATGTTTGTTGATGTGTCACCTATACTCATAATGTTTGTTGATGGGTTACCATTACTCAGAATGTTTGTTGATGGGTCCCCAACACATAGAATGTTTGTTGATGGGCCACCAATATTCAGCATGTTTGTTGGTAGGTTACCGATACTGAGAATGTTTGTTGATGGGTCACTAATACACAGAATGTTTGTTGATGGGTCACTAATACACAGAATGTTTGTTTGTTGGGTCACCAATGCTCAGAATGTTTGTTGGTGGGTCGCCAATACTCATATAAAGTTTGTTGATGGGTCACCAATACTCAGAATGTTTGTTGGTGGGCCACCAATATTCGGCATGTTTGTTGGTGGGTTACCGATACTCAGAAGGTTTGTTGATGGGTCACCAATACTCAAAATGTGGATATAATATTTGTACTGCGGAAAATTTTTGTAACCAGTTCATGTGCTACTTTTCAATTTCGATTTTTCCGTGATGAAAACCAGCATTGACTAAAATTTTGATTATATATTTTTTGTGGGGGCGGGAGGACATTCTCGATCATTTCTCGTTATCTCCTTTATTTTCCTTTCTAAAAAAATTAACAAAAACAATGAGGCATTATGAGTCAGTCAGTCAATCAGTATGTCAGTCAATACCAACTGGTCTTTACTTTTTATAAGTATCGATTGCCTCAGGGCAATCCATATTTTCGTCATAAATGTTAAATCAGAAATCTGATCCCACGGCCATGCGCCAGGCAAAGTTCCAGAAACTACCAGGATCTTTACACGAAGCAATTCACCTCTTTCAAAGATAGTGTTAAATAGAGTAACCATTTTGGGATTCTACGCAGAAAAAAATTGACCGGTCATACTTAAACAGCATTAAGCGTCAGATGATGAAGTAAGAATAGACTTGGCCGCTAGAATGGGGGATTCTTTTTGGAATAGTGGTTGGAACATGGCTTTTTTCAGTGATATTTTTTTATTATATAATATCCTTGACGAATATTAACGAAACCACAAAATATTTGTGTGTGGGTTTCGTTTGTATTCAAACGAATCAAAAGAAGAAACTGAAGAAAAACTCTACCAATGAGAGATATGGGTTTATTATTTTTCTGGCAAAAAAAAAATACCCTCCTCCCCCAAAATTGAGGGGAGGGGTTCTCGTGACGATTTTAAATCTGGGGCGTAATTAGACCCTAAATTTTACATACGTACTAAATTTGAAGTTTCTGGCTCTTACCATTCTGTATTCTGTTTTTAGACAGGATTAATGAAAACCATTTTAAAGCGGTAAAAGCCGCCAGCGGTATATTTGATTGAAGCCAAAAGTTTCGAAGCTAACTAAGACCCCAAATATGACATTCGTACAAAATTTCAAATCCATAGCGCTTACCATTCTCTTTTTAGACAGCAATACAGAAAACCACTAAAAAGCGGCGAAAACCGCCAAGGGTGTGTTTGATTGCACCCAAAAGTTTCGGGTCACTGTTAGAGCCCAGATGGGACTTATATACCAAGTTTCATCCAAATCAGTCAACGCTAAATGGCAAAAATTCCCATCACGGCGGATGGCGGACAAACGGATTTTTTTTTATTCGATTTTTGGATTCTACGTACCTTGAAACGTATAATATCAAATTTAGAGGGGGAGGGGGTGATTTTTTTTCGTGACGATTCCAAAGGTTTATTATTGAAAATAATAAACCAAAATATCTTAGAACTTAGATTGCAGCACCTTAAATTTTAATATCCTAGGTACCTAATTTATTTCTCTCTATGTACAACCTACCTGATGACCGAAATAATAAATATGCTTATCGCCCACACATAGCCCCCCGGACGCAATCGTCCCCCCTTGCCGTCCCCTTCTCTTTACCACCCCCTCAAAATCTTACAATGTGGGGCGACTCTACTTTTGACCCCAGTATACTTCCCGAAACGCTTTTTATGCGTATACATATATAATTATACATGTGTATGTATGTTTGTTTGATACAAGCCACAATTTTCATCCATTTTGGAAAATATTGGGCCCAGTATAGGGGAACCAAAATTTTGTTTTTTGAAAATGATTTTTTAAAATTTCATTAAGATATTTTTACTATAAATGATTATTCAAGATCAATTTAAAAATTGTTATCTCTCATATTTTTCCTGATTGATGCCCCACTCTGATTTACAGTTTTCTTTTTCTTATTCCTTATCTTCCTTTACACAGTTAGAACACATTTGTCCAACTTGAACATGTGTATCCAATTTATATAGCTGATTTTATCTGAGGCATCTCTCCGCCCCCGCTAGCTCAAAATAATTGAGCAACGTCCAGGATACTGAGCATCACATATTCCACAAACCCCAATATTATTTTCTTCCACACTCCCCTTCTCTCCCGTCATTCAATCCCACATTATTATTTTATTCCACTTTTGTATCCCCAATAATTTTTGATCGTCATATCTAACAAAATGATCTTGTCACAGGAATTTCATTTCTCTTTCCGAGTTTCTAGAAATGAGACAAATAATATATAAAAAACGTGCTTTATCAAACACAGGAATCTTATCTAGAAGAATGTTCAAACAAAAATAACACACAAGAAAGAAATATATATAAAAGATAAAGATATTCTCTAACGAAATCATACAGAACTTTTCCCAAGGGCAGTAAGAGGTATCTCAATATAAGGGTCATTTGGAAATGCAATGTCTACTCAGGTAAAGTAAAAATACATTCCATTTTTTTGTTCTTGTTTAATTGGACTTTGGCCTTATTTTATTCAGTAATTATGTTTTAAAGAAGTGAATTCTCACAACTGACCTATTCATATAACCCTTGTTAGTTTATGTGGAAACCACCCCAGCATATATTGCAAAAAGATTTTAATCTAAATCGTATTTGGGCATTTTAATCTAAATCGTTTCTTCAGTCTTGGTATTTGGCCATTGTCTATACCTATGTATGCTTTTGTGTAAATATCTCGTCATAGCTGAAATATACTCAATTTTGAGTACAGATCTCGTCAAAGCAGAAGTATACCTTGTTTTGAGTTCAGATCTCGTCATTACAGAATTATACCCTGTTTTGAGTACAGATCTCGCCAAAGCTGAAGTATACCCTGTTTTGAGTTCAGATCTCGTCATTACAGAATTATACCCTGTTTTGAGTACAGATCTCGCCAAAGCTGAAGTATACCCTGTTTTGAGGACAGATCTCGTCAAAGCTGAAGTATATCTTGTTTTGAGTTCAGATCTTGTCAAAGCGAAGTATACCCTGTTTTGAATACAGATCTCGCCAAACCTGAAGAATACCCAGTTTTGAGTACAGATCTTTGATCTCGAATGAATTTCAAACAACGTATATTTTCTTTTATATACATATCAAAAATGAATTACAAAAAGGAAATTCTATTAATCATTTCAAAGTTGACATTTCTGGGACATCCCCTAAATCTGCCCAAAATTCAAATATTTCCCTCTTTAAAGTAAAGAAATACGTGTTTGTGTTTCAGCATTTTCCTAAATTTGATACCTTTCTTAAGATATTGAGGACGTTTTTTTAGAGACACACTGTATGGAATGCACGTTCTGTTTTTCTTTGCGTTGCAAAAGAATCGTTTTGTCTGATATTATAAAATAAATTTGAATTTTCTGTTGCTTCTTCGAGAGTCCGAAACAATTGTTGCAGAACATTACACCACTGTTTTTACAGCTGAGCGGAATAGGTTGCATAAAATTGTTTCAATCAAAAGATACATATTTACATACTTATGTAAATAAATGTATGTTTCATAATAATTGACGTTTGAAATTGATAATGTCAATTTTTATTATTAAAAAAAATGATATGTCATTTTTAGAACTGAATATTCAAACCGAAAGATTTCATTTCTGTAAGAAAAGTAGAATCTCCCGCAATTTTTTGAACATGTTTATAATAATCATAACTAATATAATTCATTAAACTTAGAACCAGAAAGGTTCTCTTGGTTCTCAGGTGACTCGTCCATTAAATTATTGTGTTTTAAAATTGGATTGTAGTTATGATTGAGTATTTTGATTCGTTGTTTCTTTGTTTGTTTGTTGAGCTGTCTTACAAATTTTTGTTGTATAGCCTCAAGGGATTTTATGTGGGCCTCGTAATGGGGTGACCAGATGACTGACCCGAACTCCAAATTGGACCGAACTAAAGAACAATATAGTTTGTAGAAAGTTTTTGGATCTCTGAAATCATGGGAATTTCTTGCTGTGATTCCGAGCATTCTGGATGCTTTTGCTCGTATTTTTTTCATAATGCAAGTCAAATTTCAGGTCAGGCTGAAAGAGAATGCCCAGATCACGAATTTTAGTAATTCTTTCAAGGGTTTGATCTTCCCATTTATAATTATATAAGTGTGGGGATGAACTTCTACTAAAACTTATTATTTTACATTTAGATATGTTAAGGTCCATTTTATTTAAATCCCACCAACAACACAGATCTTGAAATGCCTGCTGAAGTACAACAGAAGTTTGTGGGCAGTCAATGGGCAGAGCCATCTTTAGGTCATCTGCAAACATCCAAACCGGTAACCCGGATACAGACTGAGTTACATCGTTAATAAACAGGGTGAAGAAAAGACCCGACAAGTGTCCACCATGAGGACAGCCCGATAGCATTTATATTTACTCGATCAAATGCTTTCGAAAAATCAGTGTAAATACAATCTACTTGGATTTTATTTTCGAGGTTATTAGGTAAAAATTGGTAGAAAGATATGAGATTAATATCAACAGACTTTTTTAATGTGAAACCATGTTGTTCGAGAGATATTAAAGGTGAAAAAATTGGTTGTAAAGATTTGTACACGATACACTCAAAGATTTTCGGGATTGAGGATAGTTTAGAAATGGGTCTATAATTAGTTATTTGGCTTCTATCTCCCGACTTGTGAATAGGAATGATGTATGAACTTCGCCAGAAGTTCGGAAAGACACCGGTTTTGAGAGACAGATTATACAGTTGAGCAAGAGGAGCGGCCAGTTCAAATGCACACTCTTTGAGAAATAGAGGCGGTATACCATCGGGTCCACAGGAAGAATCCGTTTTAAGATTTTTGAGATTTTTTAAGACACTATCTTGTAATATAGTCAGTGAGTTAAGAGGGGAAGTTAAGCTCGATTGTGTTTCAAAGTTATTAGGGATGATGTGCTCAGAAGTAAAAAGAGTATAAAGTTCTAAGGAGCTACGTGGAGGAAGGTAGGTACAATTGATAACAATATTTTGTCTTCCTAGTTTACATGTTACGAACAAAGTCTCAATCCGATCTGTTTTGATTGATATCAGTCTAGATGGAATAGATTTTTTCACGGCTATTAACACTCCACCACCTCTAGAGGCAGATGAAGTGGTAGGATTACGATCACAGCGGTACACAACACAAAGTTTTGAAGGCCCAGTTCGCCATCAAAGATACCATTATTTAGCCATGTTTCGGTGAACAATAAAATGTCAAATTGAGGGAGCAAAGTAATGTTACAGGTTAAATTTGTAAGTTTAGTTCTTAAACCTCTCACATTTTGGTAGAAAAACTTGAGGAAAGTTTGATGTTGTGAGGACTTATTTGTTAACACTATTAGGTTATTGGGGTTTGGTTTATTTTGCGAAAATTTCTTGTTATGGGTCTTAACGATGAAACAGTATCGATCCTTTGCTCCAACATTGGTGTTCGATACTCAGTTATGTCGGGAGACCTAACATCAACATTTGGATGTTGAATTGAAAGATCCAGAACAAAATCTCTTTGGTCCTGTGGACTCCCCTCAATCACATCCAATCTAAGATCGGATGTTTGTGAGGAGAGTATCAGTACAGAATCATTTGGTTTATCACGAGACACATGCGAACCAATATTGGAGTTTTGGGATGATAAATTGTTGAGGAAATTAAATAGTTCAAGTGACATTTTTCTTTTGCCTTTGTTGTTGAAATGCAGGCCATGGCGAGTAAAATACATTCTTGAAAGTATTTCATTTGTATCTAAGAAGATGAATCCCCATTGAGTAGCTTTAGTAGTGAAGAATTGATTAGTTTCAAAGATATTGGAAGATAAGTAAGCTAGGTCATCATAACGATATGGAATAGCGCTGATGATAATGTTCGTTTTGGAAACCAAAGTTTTTAAATTGCTTATACTTAATCTTGGGGTAGAGTTAGGTGATAGTGGCACCATATCATTAGTACCGGCTAAAATATAGATCATATCATTCTTATTAAAATCTTTACAAATATTTGGTATGCTTTGAGTCACTTCAGAAAATGTTGCATTCGGTTTGATCAGAGAGAAAATTTCGGTTCCTGCTGGTAACATATTAAACAACATCTTAGCGAGACCCCGTCCCATACTATCAGCAAAGATGTAGATACGTTTGATTGGAATGCATGATGAATGATTGATAGCATGATGACTAGTTTCAGGTCCAAGTTTACAAGTTTGAATAATTTTATTAAAATTTGAATTTAAACATTTGATTGGATTATCTTTGTCTTCAATATATAAAGGCGGCGTGGATTCTGGTGTTAGAGAGATTTTATTTTTCTCACTAATTTTCGAAATCAAAGATTTATTAATTGGAGAGTTGTTAGGTGTTGATTGTGAGGCAGATGTAATGGGAGAACTTTTAGATGTTTTGTGATTGATTTTCAAAAGATTATTAGCAGTGAGTGATTTTCTATGTGAATGATTAAGTACGGCAGTGGTAACTTTAGTTTTCACGTTATTCAATTGAACTTTTGCATTACAACTGGGAACTATGCAGTTAAAAATATATGGAGAAAGTCTTGTTCTTCTTGCAGTTAACAGAAATGTATTGTTATCTTCAGTTACAATAGTGTTATCATTAAGAAATTTGTATTGAAGATTCATGTTCAAAGTTTAGATTTATTAGATTATTAGCACCAAATATTGATTTAGGTTGTTTTGAATTTGTAGATAAAAAATGAAATTTAATATAATAAACTGATATTGTAATATGTCTTTGTAGGGGTAATTTGAAGATGAAAATTTAAAGTCGATTTTACGAGAGCCGCACACCTGAATTCAGCATTAGTTACATGTTAAAACTCAGGTGTTTGTGAATTAATTTTTAATCTTAAATTAAAAAATAATTAGAAGCACAAAAATATTTTCAGAAACGTTAAAAAAATCAGAAAAATAAGGCGATCTCTTTGAACACAAAAACACATACACAAAATTACGAATACAATAAAAAATCGAGAAAAGAGATTGACTAGAAAAGAAAGGTACTGTCTTATTCAGATGTAGATGTGGTGTATTTTTTTGCACATTGTATCAAAAAAATATCTTTTGCCATGTGAGGTGTATCAAAATTATTGCACCATAGGGTATATATAAGGTCTTTTCGACTGCAAATGGTGTGTTCTACCACCGATAATTTTTTGGCGGCGTAATTTAGATACACCCTGTATATTAACATATTATAAAACATGGTTAAAACTGTGTGTGTAGGTGCTAGGGAGGGGATTTGCAAAAACCTCCCCCTGCTGCCCTATCACCCCCAATTGCAACACAGAGCTTGTACTTGGACGATAAAATTACTTAACAATTAAATCTCCCGATATAAAATTAATAATTTTGAGGTCAGACGTCATAAAATTAACAAATAGTCATATAGCGGCCAATTGGCAGGTACGACACTTTTCGATTTTTCCGTCTACCTGTGTTTAGAAAGGAGCAAATTTATAAAGTGGATATGTTCTGAACGTGAAATTTGATTTCCCACAAGTTTTATATAATATCATTTTTTATTTGGAATAAACTATTTTGAGTTAGAGGCGCTTATTTTTTTGGAGTATAATCAATTTTCTGAAAAAGTGTAAAAAAATAGTCTATTTTCGACTTCCCATTCTGACCAAACCGCTGAACCGAATTTAACGTTTAAATATATAATTCGACGTCAAATTCAATTCTCATTCGAATGTTATACGCCAAAAACTAAAATTAGAGTAAAAATTTAGCGTTAATAGGTTGTTTTTTTTTTCAATTTTTTTGGCCGCTAAAAAATTTAGATCACCTCAGAAACCGTCGCAAACTGAGATTACTATTATTCAGGATGCCCTACGTAAAATAAAATCAGCTCCCGCTTTTTACTAATTTATTCTAGGCTCGCCTTTTTCTTTTATCTAATTTGACTGGGCTAATAAGGCCCCGTGTTAAATTTTCTCCAATCAAAAAATATGAACGTTCATTTTGTAAAAGGTAACCACTAGAGTCACCAGTATCAATATCATTTAACTCTTATCGACATCAGATATTTTTTATTATTTTCTAGTATCACTTCAGGATGAGCGAGGAAGTTGAAATTTAATATGAAGGTTTTCCGCAGTGCAAAAAGTAATATCCTTGATTAAAATATTGAATTTTCTAAATAGGAGCCGTGTTCACTCTGGGGTATTCGATTCCACCAAAAATCCAAATTTCGTAACCGTAGCGAAGCACGGGAAAACAGCTAGTACTCTAATAAATGGGAAAATATCTAAGCAGTGGGTGGGATCCGATCAACTGATCCATGCGCTAGCTTGTTTACATTACAAGTCTAGCGCTTTGACCACATCAACTACCAATGCTTGGTTACAGTTCAAGTACATTTTACTCCCAGCCACACTCAGGCTAGGTTACGGTACGGCAACCGCTAGGTAAAACCTTGGTCTCGTGTATGTAACCTAAAATGAGTTGAAAAGGTACCTTAAACCAAAAAAAAAAAATAGAAANACGTGTGTGTAATTTATTGATATGTATATCGATTGATCTTATATTTTGAAGAAGATAAATATAATTACACGTGTGTGTAATTTATTGATATGTATATCGATTGATCTTATATTGTGAAGAAGATAAATATAATTACACGTGTGTGTAATTTATTGATATGTATATCGATTGATCTTATATTTTGAAGAAGATAAATATAATTACACGTGTGTGTAATTTATTGATATGTATATCGATTGATCTTATATTTTGAAGAAGATAAATATAATTACACGTGTGTGTAATTTATTGATATGTATATCGATTGATCTTATATTTTGAAGAAGATAAATATAATTACACGTGTGTGTAATTTATTGATATGTATATCGATTGATCTTATATTTTGAAGAAGATAAATATAATTACACGTGTGTGTAATTTATTGATATGTATATCGATTGATCTTATATTTTGAAGAAGATAAATATAATTACACGTGTGTGTAATTTATTGATATGTATATCGATTGATCTTATATTTTGAAGAAGATAAATATAATTACACGTGTGTGTAATTTATTGATATGTATATCGATTGATCTTATATTTTGAAGAAGATAAATATAATTACACGTGTGTGTAATTTATTGATATGTATATCGATTGATCTTATATTTTGAAGAAGATAAATATAATTACACGTGTGTGTAATTTATTGATATGTATATCGATTGATCTTATATTTTGAAGAAGATAAATATAATTACACGTGTGTGTAATTTATTGATATGTATATCGATTGATCTTATATTTTGAAGAAGATAAATATAATTACACGTGTGTGTAATTTATTGATATGTATATCGATTGATCTTATATTGTGAAGAAGATAAATATAATTACACGTGTGCGTAATTTATTGATATGCATATCGATTGATCTTCTATTCTGAAGAAGATAAATATAACATAGTTAACAGACGTTAGGCATCATGTCTGCCCAGACTTTCGGGCCCCAAATTTTTACTGACACAATTTGTATTTTTACTGACACAATTTGAAAAAAACAGATATTTTTTTTTTAGAAGATATCAACAATTTAGTTAAGATTTCTTTATTTTGTTTGGCGAGATTTTGTTATATGTAATGATTTTCGTAAAAAAATATACGAATAAAATATAAATGTGATGAATCTTTAATTTAACGCATATAGTATTTCATTGTTACAAGCCACCACACTAAACTTGCACTACATATTTCTTTGCTCTTGTAATGCCGTCACTGATCGCTACTCACATTAAAGTAGCTACTCAATTGTCCTCACGAGGTTGAGTGCGCACCAAACAACAAAGCACAGTCGAAGCACGAAAAAAAATCGGTTCCGCCAGGATTCGAACCCGGGTCTCCCGCGTGCAAAGTAAGTGTGATAACCATTAGACTGGGGGCTGCTAAAAATATACGAATATCAATTATATCAACCTGTTGAAACTTATTAGTGTGGAAATGAATCATATGACTTTATGCCGCTGAGAATTGATTGTAAATTATTAACACAAATTTTCGGACGCGACACAAGGCCCGAATAGAGCAACAGTTTTTCTGAATTGATGCAAGAGTTTTTATGGATAAACTTCGAGTTTTACCAAAAACCAACAACTTGATCATCGAGGCATAGCCGATCAAAACGTTTCCTAACCTCTCGGGGGGTAGGGACGTTCATCTTAATGCTTATATTGATAAAATAAACAAACATGTTCTTCTCATGAAGTTCGCTGAGCCCTAAAAACTATTGCATCAATTCAGAAAAAACTGTTGCTCTATTCGGCACTTTGTGCCGAATCCCGAATTTTCAGCAGGGGCAAAAAAATTGCCAGTGCTGGAAAATCTCTGGAGCCCCCATTCTCATCGTTACGCCAATGTGGAATAAACAGACTTTTAAAGAAAAATCGTGGTGTTCAAAATAGATCTCTCTTTGTTTGTTCAATAAACATAAATAATTCTAAGCCGCAAAAATCATTGAAATCAATTTTTCCGCTTTATCTTATACATGGTGTCCCATTTTAAGAGGCCACCTCAATTTATTCCGAAACTGTTGGAATCACAAAAAAAAAAAAATATTCTGACCAAATGTTCATAAAAAGAGGGGGACGTATTATGAAATGATGATCTTGGCTGACTTGTCAAATGAGATGACCTGAATTTTATTACATTTTCGGATTCCCCATTTAATTCTACGTTCATTTGACTATTCACTTCATATTTTTGTTAAACTTTTTGGCGCCAAATTTTGGGAATGATTTTTGGTCTGACATACCCGTGTGGCATATTGAATGAAAACTCTCGCCATTTCCTATACGACGGTTCCCTTTTTTCACTTATTTGATCATTTTATAAAAAAAACACACTCTTGCAATGTATTTCAATATGCCACACGGGTATGTCAGACCAAAAAACATTCCCAAAATTTGGCGCAAAAAAGTTTAACGAAAACATGAAGTGAATAGTCAAATGTACGTAGAATTAAATGGGGAATCTGAAAATGTAACAAAATTCAAGTCATCTCATTTAAGAAAATGAAGTTGACCTTCATCTGACCTTGAAGGACAATCTTGACAAGTCAGCCAAGGGCTCATAATTTCATAATACGTCCCCCTCTTTTTTATGAACATAAAGTTTCGGAATAAATTGAGTTGGTCACTTAAAATGGGACACCCTATAAATATGAGAAATAATAATCTCTAATAGATACAAATCTTATACAGCCTTACACGTTTTTATTTTACCTCTTACAAATCGTGCTGAATATGTCTATTCCCGATCATTAGGTATTTGATAAACCCAAACGAACATTCGTATTCAATAGATTTCCTGTGTTCGCGGTTATTTATGGGAGGTCAAAATATACTTGAATTTATAGCAAACGCACATATTAGAAATAAACCGCAAAGACAGACATAATCATGAACTTGAGATCTGGTTGCAACAATTATTTATTATCTTATTGTTATCATTTATTGTATTTATTATTATCTGCAATCTTGTAATTGAAATTATGTACTTAATGTAATTACTTGTACCAAGTCATAATACTGTATTATTATTATATAATAAAATACAGTAATAATTATTAAAAGTTCCTACTTTGTTTTCTGTGACGACTTCCGTGTAAACTTTTCTTGTCAAGGTGGTTTACAGTTTTTGTCCTTCATTTTTTTTGATAGTCTCTTCTTTAACTTCCTTTCCCAATTCTATTTGGGTTGGGTTTGGCATTGCTTTCTTTAATTCTCTTTAGCTGTAACCATTTCTCGTCAAGGTGGTTTACAGTCTTTGTACTTCATTTTTTTGATAATCTCTTCTTTAACTTTCTTTCCCAATTCTATTTGGTTTGGGTTTGGCATTGCTTTCTTTAATTCTCTTTAGCTGTAACCATTTATCGTCAAGGTGGTTTACAGTCTTTGTCCTTCATTTTTTTGATAGTCTCTTCTTTAACTTCCTTTCCCAATTCTATTTGGGTTGGGTTTGGCATTGTTTTCTATAATTCTCTTTAGCTGTAACCATTTCTTGTAAGGTGGTTTACAGTCTTTGTCCTTCATTTTTTTTATAGTCTCTTCTTTAACTTCCTTTCCCAATTCTATTTGGGTTGGGTTTGGCATTGTTTTCTTTAATTCTCTTTAGCTGTAACCATTTCTTGTAAGGTGGTTTACAGTCTTTGTCCTTCATTTTTTAGTCTCTTCTTTAACTTCCTTTCCCAATTCTATTTGGGTTGGGTTTGGCATTGCTTTCTTTAATTTAGCTGTAACCATTTCTTGGCACGGTAACCCTAGGTTGCTTCCAGGGGAATGAGAAATGTTTAATACAAATATACTATAAGTTTGGAATACGAGTTATTAACTATGTTATTGTATAGAAAATACAGTAACACAGTTAAAAATTCTCATTCCTCTGTCCCCGCGTTGAAAGAAATGAGATGAATAATGCTTGTTATTTTTTGCTAAAATATCTCCATATACAACGTGATTCAGGTTGTTTGTATCATGGGAATAGGAGTTGTAGAACATAAAAAAAGAATCACTTTTTACAGGTGTGACTTTTTTGTTTAGGCCTTAGTTTGGGAGTTATCGCTAAAAACGTGATTTTTTTGATAAGCTCATAAGTCCTTTAAAAATGGTCCGATTTTCAATAATTAAAATGATCTGAAATGCTAATTTTAAGCTGCATTTATTTAGTTCTACACATTGACTTGCTCCGAATCAATGTAACAAAATGGCGGCCATTTAGAATTTTCAAATTTGATTTTCTCGAAAACCACTCCATGGAATTTTAATTTTTTTATCTCATTTTTGTAGAAATAAAAATCACTACAAACTTTACTTCGAACACTTTTCCGAAATATTAACTCTTATGCCTTTTTTATTGCCGAACGAGTTAATCTTTCGGAAAAGTGTTCGAAGTAAAGTTTGTAGTGATTTTTATTTCTACAATTAAAATTAAAATTCCGTGGAGTGGTTTTCGAGAAAATCAAATTTGAAAATTCTAAATGGCCGCCATTTTGTTACATTGATTCGGAGCAAGTTAATGTGTAGAACTAAATAAATTCAGCTTAAACTGAGCATTTCAGATCATTTTAATTATTGACAATCAGACCATTTTTAAATAAAAAAAAATCACGTTTTTAGCGATAACTCCCAAACTAAGGACTAAACAAAAAAGTCACACCTGTAAAAAGTGATTCTTTTTTCATGTTCTACAACTCCTATTCCCATGATACAAACAACCCGAATCACCCTGTATAAGGCTATGTTCAGATGAACGCGCGGCACAAGATCTATCTAAATAGTGCATATTGTCTAAATTACCGTGCGGTACTGTGCGGTGTCGCGCGGTACTAGTTCTACCGCGCGGTCATGTGAACATAGCCTTAATTTTCTTCCTGCTGTTTGTAAAAAATCATAACCTTACTGAAGAATTTCTCACAGTACCAATTGAAACTGCTTGAAAACTAGTTTTTTTCTGATGATCTCTCATCATTGGTTTGAAGCAGAGCTTTTTTAAAGGCTGGATGACCTTCCTAACACCAAACCTTCTGTATTTACACGGGCTTAGGATCGTCACCTAATGAAGCTGGTTTGCTCCCATCGGTGGCTATATTTTTTCGATTTTTGGTTTCGATTCCAACGTATTTCATATTTTTGTTTAAAACCAAAAATACGAAATTTTTCTTTTTTTCCCTTGGTAAATCCCAAAGGTTTAAATTTGAAAATAATGAACCTAAAACAATGCTACTTTGAATTTTTTTCGGATTATAACATCAAAATGAGTTGTAGTTTTACTTTTAAGAGTTCTTAATAGGTGGACTCAGAATGATGGTTTCTCTGTAAACACGTGTCTGGAAATTCACTCATTTAAGCTTCACAGCGCCAAGAGTTCAAAACTTCTGCATAACAAATGGAAAAATCGTCGATATTTCATATAACACATCGGAACTCAATGAAAAAAAATGAGTGCTCTTTTGAGTATTGTGGTCAAGAATATTTTATTATATTTGACACTTCAAAGGGTTTTGAGGAGGTTTCAAAGGCTTTTCAATCTTTATGAACTTATATTTGATAGTGACGTTCACAAATGTCGTAAATAGATTTGGTCCTTCGGTCCGGATTTCAGGACTGAAATTACAGTAAAATTGTGGACGTCCTGCATACGTGAATATGCTTAATAGAACTGAAATTTGATAAACCATTTAAAATTGGAGCTGAGTTAAAAAATTAATTGCAAAAATATTCTTCTAGAGACAAACGTGGAATAATATCAATGACGTAATGACCTGTGCCAATTATACCATTTTCAGGGTGAAATGAATGAATGGATGAATTAATTAGCCCGGCGATTGTTCATCATTAAAATGTTTACGATTGTGGCGACCATGAAAATGTGTTTTCTTTTAAATAGTATGGTAGCTGGAATACAATAAAAGATGCTATAATAAGTTGAGTAGTAATATAATTATTGAATTGAAATATACTGGGTTCATCTTTAGCTTTGATGATGAACAGGATTTTCAAAATCTGGATTTGACGGTGAAGCCGTAAATATAAAGAATATAGCACAAAGTCTACAAACTCATGGAGTTACATCGGGACAGCCGCTAGAGTGCGCTATTATACAGGAGGAGAGATTAAAACTGTACACGTCAATCAACGACATAATTATTATTACCCATGTTTACATAACAAGAAAGATGACGTTTGCGTAGTCTTTCCCGATAACGAAATTGGTGGGCAAACTGAAATAGCGGATATGCCGATAACAATACCGACACTCCTCATGTCTACTTTTTCTTACACCAGCCCTAGGGTTTTATCGATGGCACTACTGCGTTGATTAAAGTAAAGGAGGACCACTTTCAGTTCCATTTGATGTGGTGTATTCATTATCATTCATTATTCATCTGATTGCAATATTTGTTTGGATCTATTGTGACTAGTGTAGTTAGTGTACGGTGGTAGAAAAGTAGAAAGTAAAAGTGGACTGATTTTTGTGTTATTAAAAGATCCTACTCCATCGGTAAGAACGCGCATCCAGACGCGGGACTATTGTATTCTATACAGATGGCTCCAAAACTGGGGATGGTACGGGGGCCGGCGTCTACGGAGTCGGTCCCAGGATAAAACTATTCGTAAGACTGGAGACATACACTACGGTGTTCCAGTCTGAGGTATATGCCATTCTCAGATGACTGCAACTGTGTAGAAAAATGGCCCTAAACAATAGTACAATTTCGGCCTACACAGACAGTCAAGCAGCCCTCAAGGCTCTTGAGGGCTGCTTTTAGTTTGCTTCAAGGCTCTTGAAGCAAACTAAACCAACTCCAAGTTGGTTTGGGAGTGTAAACAGCTCCTGAATGTGGTGTCCAGGAGGAACAGGATCCATATAAATTGAGTACCTGGAGACGAGGGCATTGAGGGAAATGAAAAAGCTGATGAGCTAGCCAGGGCTGGTTCCTCGACACCATTCACTGGTCCGGAGCCGGCGGTTGGCATAGCGAAATGCTTGGCCAAGGCAGCTATAGAAGACTGGGTCTTTGAAAAACACAAGGAGACCTGGAACGGGGTCACGGGACTTGTTTTCTCTGAAAGGATGATTATGGGCCCCTCAGAGAAAACAGCAAAGAGAATTGTGAATCTCAGCAGACGTGACATCAGACTGGTGATTGGGCTGCTGACGGGTCATTGTGCTCTAAGCAAACACCTAAAAACCATAGGAGTCAACAAGGAACAGCGATGTGCAGGATGTGTGGAGAGGAAGAGGAGACGGCTTCGCGCATTATATTTGACTGCCCATATATGGCGGTACAACGCTTCAGGACGCTAGGGTTCCCGGGTTTTGAACTCACAGAGATACACTCTAACCCAGTAGAATCGTTGCTGAACTTCATTAGGGGTTCGGCAATTTCAGGGCTGGATGAGAGATATTAGACGTGGAAAAACTGGTGTACAATAGTCCTAACTAGTGGACGCAGCACTTGGAATTCCGAAATGAAAGGCCGCCACAATCAATAATAGTAATAATAAAAGATGAAAAGATAGTTCTGCTGGAAAAAATTTTCTATTCAAATTATCGCTACCAAAATTACACGTAAAAATATTAATTGGAAAAAAAATATGAGAGTACACTCACTTCACAAAGGTTTGAGATGATCTGAATTCAGTCCCTTCATTAGCTCAACTTGTTGGGTGTTGAGATTGAGCATACTAATCAGGACCAGAGCACAGGTAGGTACGACGGTGTAAAGACGCGAGTACGGAACAACTAGTATTCTAAAGAAGCGAGGATGGAGTTAGATTCGACACAACAGCTTCCTGGTTAAGAATCCACCGCCTCAACCAACTAAGCAATATTTTGTACTAGCGTGAATTTTATAATTTTAAGAGAAAAGGAGATCTATTGTGACTATTATTTGCAAGAAGATTCCAGATCCATTACAGCAACAAGTGGTTCAAAAGCTCAAGAAGTATTCTGTTTGTTTTTGGTCCATTACAGCAAGAAGTGTTTCAAAAACTCAAGAAGTATTCTGTTTGTGTTAGGTCCATTACAGCAAGAAGTGTTTCAAAAGCTTAATATGTATTCTGTTTGCTCTTGGTGATTATATTATCGGGACTGTGGTTATGCAACCACTTTTTAATTAATTGTTGTATCCAGCAGCTAATTAAAAGATTCATTATTATCTTCAATTCGGGCTCCACCCACGCAATAAATCAATTAACCTTGAAAATGACTGATGCTGTAATTTTAAAGAAAACTCTGGGATTTTTTTGAAAAGCTCGCGATCCTCTCATTCCAGATATGAGTCCTGGCCACTCGAAAGAATTAATATTTATGATTTTATGAGATTTTGCATCTAATGAGATCGTTAATGAACTATAAATTACGGTCTCTCCTTAATTTAAAAGGTAAGGCGTCATTAAGTCTTGATATAAATTGTAGATGTGATCTAGATTGGCCTTGAACACGGTCCAGTAGATATATTTCTGGAAAAGGGGAAACATTGAATCAAAGTGATTAGCATCATTGTCATTCTGGTAAATCCTTGCGGCACAGGTCTACTGTCCTGTCCACTACAGCGGTGTGGCCACCTATCTAGCAGAACCATACTCTGAGTTTTCAAGGTCGATTCCTGATCTGAGAAGATTTCTACAGGCTGTCCCATTTTAAGTGACCAACTCAAATTATTCCGAAACTATTCGAGTCACAAAAAAATTATTCCGACCGAATGTTCATAAAAAAGAGGAGGACGTATTATGATGACCTTGGCTGACTTGTCAAGATTGTCCTTCAAGGTCAGATGAAGGTCAACTTCATTTTCTTAAATGAGACGACCTGAATTTTATTACATTTTCAGATTCCAAATTGACTTCTACGTTCATTTGACTATTCACTTCATGTTTTCGTTGAACTTTTTTGCGCAAATTTTGGGAATGTTTTTTGGTTTGACATACCCGTGTGGCATATTGAAACGCTTTGCAAGAGTGATTTTTTTTATAAAATGAACAGACAAGTGAAAAAAGGAAACCATCGTATAGGAAATGGCGAGAGTTTTCATTCAATATGCCACACGGGTATGTCAGACCAAAAAACATTCCCAAAATTTAGCGCAAAAAAGTTTAACGAAAACATGAAGTGAATAGTCATATGAACGTAGAATTAAATGGGGAATCTGAAAATGTAATAAAATTTAGGTCGTCTCATTTAAGAAAATGAAGTTGACCTTCATCTGACCTTGAAGGACAACCTTGACAAATCAGCCAGGGTCATCATAATCTCCCTCTTTTTTATGAACAGTCGGTCAGAATAATTTTTTTTGTGACTCCAACAGTTTCGAAATAAAGTAAGTTGATCACTGTACAAATGAAATAGAGCGGGGTCTTTAACCAGAGATTACGAGTATCCAATTTTATCAAAACAGGTCGGGGTAGGAACACATTTTGCTTCGGTTCATTGCGATGTTAAAATAGTTGGTGAACAGCCAAATGTAGAAATGATTTTCTCTACATTTCAAACCTACCCAAAGATGCTTGAGAAGCGTTTTACAACAATCTTCAAGGAAGGCGACACTTCATATTTCAGTAGGATCATCCTGTAGATTGCATCATCTAAATATTTGGCTTAACTAATGAGAAGATCAGTTCAAACAAGGACTTACTATAAAGATATAGACATGAGATACCTATAAGAGTAATGAATAATTATGTATGTACCTACATATCTAATACTTACCTATATAATTTCATTGACCTATAATTAGTCTGTATAATGGTCAGGGCTGGATACAAGTGGGGGGAAGGGGGCGACTGGGCGCCCCTCTTCAAGCCTGAAAAATGTAAATGTTTATTCAAATTTAATCGATTTTAACAAAGAATTGTTTTAAATTAGATTTTTTTCTTATCTCTTATGATCTTATTTTCTGTCTGGTGTTTTTATAGTTAGACTTCAATCTCACAAAAAAATTATCATTGAAAAAAGGCCAAGTTCCACCAACTCTTCCGAAAAATTCCGCCTATGAAAGTAGTGATATCCATTATTGGGGCCAAGTTTATTGTTGCTGCTGTATATCCCGCACTTAAATTTATTATTGCACGTTCTTCTGTCCCAATTCTCTTAAAGTAATACCGATTTTACACTTGGCCAGTTTGTAAAATTTTACGAATCCCCTTAAACTTGGTCAGTTTTTTTAAGGGGACTCGTAAAATTTTACAAACTGGCCAAGTGTAAAGTCGGTATTACTTTAAAAGAATTGAGACAGAATCCCCTTAAAAAGGGCAAGTTCCTCCCACTCTTCCAAAAAATTCCGCCCAAGAAGGTAGTAATATCCATTATTGGGGCCAAGTTTATTGTTGCTGCTGTATATCCCGCACTTAATAAATTTAAGTGCGGGATATACAGCAGCAACAATAAACTTGGCCCCAATAATGGATATTACTACCTTCTTGGGCGGAATTTTTTGGAAATTTTTTGTGGGAGGAACTTGCCCTTTTTCCAATGATAATATCTGACGGTGTGAAAAACCTGGTGAATTGCTTCGTGTAAAGATACACTGGTGCTTTCCGGAACTTGGCACTTCGCCTTTCAGATAATAAAGGAATTTGATACGGTACTCATTATATGTGTCAGGGAGTCACGTCATGCTTATAAAACCAAGTAGCTTACAAGTCAATTATAATTTTGAGCTTCGATCCCCCCTCCCCTCAAATAGCGACCTGTATCTGCGCCTGATAATAGTACACATATGTAGAGAAGAACATATACTTCCAAGTATAGATGATGCTTATTTATTATTTTTGTTCCTTTTATCCTGCATACATCTTTGCAGAGACGGACTGGGGCTCCCGAGGCCTCCCAAATAGCTTAGTCTTAGACCAACGTTTCTCAAATTTGGTATGTACGTGATACTTTTGCCACATAGTTTAGGCTTAGACCAATGTTTCTCAAATTTAGTATGAGCTTGACACTTTTGTCACATAGCTTAAGCTTAGACCAATGTCTAAGCCTAAGCTATCCATTAGGGTGTATAGAGTGTCCTCAAAGCTGGGCGTTATTCTCAGTCATATTTATAATAATATATATTATTATAAATATATATTATAATTGAATATATATATATATTTAATATATATATTCAATTAATTTCTCGAAACTGAAAAAGTCAATCGACGAAAATTAAAACTTAAAAAAATCTTTTCTTCATAAAACAAAATATCGCAGTAATATAAATGATAGTTCCACACTAGGAAAAACTTTAATAAAAATATTAAACCCATGTGATGATTTGGCAAAGTTTTCATTATTGTATAATATGTGTTTTTCCCTTACATAGACTAGTGTCACTTTAGTACATTGATAGAATAACTTGATTTGACGAGAAAACGACCTGGTAAAACCTGAAGATTCCAACGCTCAATAACTTCAAGCTACATTGTGGAATTTACCTTTAGTAAAACACCCAGTGCAGAATCATCAGATCAAGTGTGATATCATCACTACGGTGTTCTTATATCACAATGTCTTTATCATATCATGGAGATTAAAGGGGAAATTAAAAGTGTGCCCGATATGATGTGACAAAGGGAGTTCTAATATTAAAATAAGAGAGTACATTGAAAAATCATAAAATTGGGATCTTCTGTAATATTTTAATTGCGAAAGTGTGTTTTTTGATCACCCAGAGTAACAGCTTACAAAACCTTTGCTAGCAATAACTGACATCAGATTACCAAATCTCATCGACGGATATAGTTGAATGTGTTCATGTCGCACTAGCTCTACAATCCTCAATCTTGGGAAGCTTTGCCAGAGTAACAGTTTACAAAAACTTTGCTAGCAATAACTGACATCAGATTACCAAATCTCATCGATGGATATAGTTGAATGTGTTCATGTCGCAATAGCTCTACAATCCTCAATCTTGGGAAACTTTGCTAGAGTAACAGCTTACAAAATCTTTGCTAGCAATAACTGACATATCAGATTACCAAATCTCATCGGCGGATATAGTTGAATGTGTTCATGTCGCAATAGCTCTACAATCCTCAATCTTGGGAAGCTTTGCCAGAGTAACAGCTTACAAAACCTTTGCTAGCAATAACTGTCATCAGATTACCAAATCTCATCGAAGGATATAGTTGAATGTGTTCATGTCGCAATAGCTCTACAATCCTCAATCTTGGGAAGCTCTTATTTAAGTTCCTACATAGGACATAACTCAACATAATGATGTAGCTTCACAATCCTTGATCTTGAGCAATTCTTTTCCATGTTCTTCAAACTAGTGATTTTTGGGTCCTCCCATCTCGTTGGTGGTCTGCCTACTTGGATACTCTCCTTTCATGCGGTGTGCGAAAATAACCTGCGGCTCCACCTGCTCGTGTTCTGTCCATCTATTTTTGCTTTTGTATATTTTTTCAATTACATTTTCTATACATGTGAAGTCATTATCGAGCCTCTATATTGTAATTATTATGAAGAACTCTATAGACTTTTACCGCGCAATTAGATTTTTCAAAAAAGGATTTTCTCCTAATGCGAATTAAATTATGAACAAATTTGGACAACTTTTATTTCAAAGCGAAGAGGCTTTAGGATTTTAGAGAGATTATTATAAGGACCTGTTAAATATGAATCATTCAAATTTCAGAGGATAATGCTATCAGAATAAGTAAGTGCATCGTTTAAGCTGCTGAAAGGAAGCAGATTTCCAGGTGAAAATGGTGAAGAAGTAAATAATGAATAGGCGGATAATTTTTGCGTTGAGTCCCACACAAGCATCGTGCATCACAAACATTTTGCGTAACCTGCGTCGTATTTGTAAACTGATTGTCAATATCAAAAAAAATCAACAGTTCGCGTTTGATGAATCACAGCATTTTTTTTTTGTAACTCAGAAATGGGATTTCCAATAGCAAGAGAACTTTTCGTGGGAAGATACTCATAAATCATATATATGGTAATTCCTGGAAATGTTGCAAGTTCAAACACTAAAAGACCAGAGTTTCGAAGAAAATTAATATTATTTTTCATTCGTTTTCCTTATTCTGTTAGTGAGTTTTTCCTCTTTTCACTAATTCACTTTCTCTCACCCATGAATCTACTGTCTACATTTTGTATGCGAAGGTCACATACAGGGTTATCATATAGTCCCCACACCCCAACTTGAACGCGTTGAGATATTGACTTAAAATGACGTCTTCATAGGTATAGTAAGTACATCCAGTTTCTGAAAATGCCATTTTTCAGAGGCTCCCCCGTGTACACAGAGTGAGCCAGAAAAACTTATCTAGAATTTAATAGGTTATAGAACTCGTCATTTCCAACAATATATACTCAAACATGCATAGTCCGCTTTTGCTTTGTTTTCAAGATGGTGGCCATTTCGTGTTTTTCCCAAACCAATTACTTCCCTAATACAAAATCAAGTATAACTTTTTTTGGCTAAAGCGAAGAAAAATGGTTTGCACCGATAAAACAAGAATGAAATTGCAATAAGAAATTTTCGCATGATTTTTTTAAGAAAAATATTTTGTCGTAATATTTTGTGCGAAAGAGCACAAGTCCGAAAATATTTTGGAAAAAATATTTTTTCGATATTGTGCACTGTTCCCATGAAAATTGTAATAGCAATCCTTGTAACACTCATACGAAGTTGTATGCCCATACTCATAACTGCTTAATGACACCAATATAGCTTGATTATTCAAAGGACTTGAAAAGTAATAAAACCAAAAAAAAAAAGATGTATTGTGTTGTTGTTTTTTGAAGGAGTATTGTTAGAAATGATAAGTTCTATGACCTCTTATTTTTTTGGGCCACCCTGCAGAGTAAAACAAATATCAACTTCTTAGAAAGCGGCACCTGACAGAGAATCCTGGACAAGAAACGAGGGATTTTCGAACACGCGCGATTTTTCCCATTTGCGGCTTGCATTTTGCAAGTCTCTCCGGCCGCCTCTTTTGTTTTGTTTTTAACTTTTTATGTTTACTTGTTAGCTTTATTGACATATTTTAAACCCTCCAGACAGGTTAAGAAAACGTTTTTACGGCCATGCCTTGATGAGCAATCTTGCTTGAGCACGACACTTTTTGAAAGTGATTAAAAGGGGGAGAAATATTAAGGATAGCATGGGATTAAAAGTGGTGGGATTTGGGAAAAAGGGATTTTTCCTGTCCAGGATTCCTTGTCATATGCACTCAGCTTCTTAAATTTGAATGGAATTCTGTATTTTTTCCATGCAAAATGATATCAGGTCAATCAGAATCGTGTGCACTATTTGGAATATTTCCTAATTTTCTAGTAGAAATATTGAGTCGGCGATCAACTGAGTTTTCTTTCCTTGCAATATATGACTATGACAAACTATCCCGTCGAATCAAGATACACATTTTTTCAATGAAAATATGAAGCTTTTATAGATGAACCTTCTGGTACAGGACAAATCTCCTATTACCGCTATTACGAACCACAATTTTGATTTGTAATTCAACCCGTATTAGATACGGAAGTTTGCTAAGTTTTTTGAAAATAGAATTCTTCTTCCGCTCTTTTAATTTTAGTCTTTCCAAATTCTATTTGGGGTCAGCGCCGCCTTCTTTTTTCTACAATGCCACAACCTTTTATTCGGTTCCTACTCTCTTTAGCTGTAACTCTTTTCTGGCACGTAACCCTAGCTTGCTTCTCACAGTATCCATAGAAACTGCATAGAAATTTGTTTCTTGCTGATGATCTCTCATCATTGAAACAGAGTTTAATTAACACCAAACCTTCTGTATTTACACGATCTTAGGACCGTTACCGAATGAAGCTGGCTTTCTCCCCCTCGGTGGCTATATGATTTCATCAAAATAGTAGAAAATTGAAATTATTTGCTGAATATTGACCTTTGTTCAACATTTGCAAAGGATAGTTTGGAGATATTCCATTCATAGTTTGTAACTTTGAAACGTTATAGCTGACTATAACTCTGGCACCGATTATCCGTTTTTCAAAACTTTAATGTCATGTAATTTGGTATGAATAAATGTATAGGGTTAGAGATAAAGTTCAAAAGTTGATATTTGTTTAACACTCTAATATGCGAAGAATCCGATCATTGAATCATAATTTTGTCATTTTGGTCATTTTAGGCCACTGTATCATCGCGTTTGAGCGACGGAATTTATGATTCGCCTGTAAAATAATAGGTAAAATTTAGCCTTTCAGTTTTGGTTTATAATTTTCAATAATGAACCTTGGAATCGTCACGAAAAAAATAAAATAAAATAAAAAATACATTTAGGTTTCAAGGTACGTAGAATCCAAAAATCGAATAAAAAAATGCGTTTGTCCGCCGTGATGGGCACTTTTGCCACTTGGCGTTGACCCATTTGGATGAAATTTGGTATATAGGTCCCATCTGGGCTCTAATTATGCCCCGAAACTTTTGGGTGCAATCGAATACACCCTTTGTCGATTTTTGCCGCTTTTTAGCGGTTTTCAGTATTGCTGTCTGAAAGAAGAATGGTAAGAGCTAGAGATTTGAAATTTTTGTATGTATATCATATTTGAGGCCTCAGTTAGCTCCGAAACTTTTGGGATACCGTTGACGGTTTTTACCGCTTTATAAGCAGTTTTCATTAATCCTGTCTAAAAAGAGAATTGTAAGAGCCAGAAACTTCAAATTTAGTAGGTATGTCAAATTTAGGGTGTAATTACGTCCCAGATTTGGAATCGTCACCCCCCCCCAACATTTTTGGGCCCCCCAAAAAAAAATTTTTTTTTTATTATTCACATTGGCAGAGTTTTTGTTTTCCGTTTGCAGTAAACCAATTACTAGGTAATTCCCAAGGTTCTCCGAGGAAGGATCTTCTACCGAGTTGCATGGCTAGAAAATGATAAGACTGTTAATATCTCTCATTGTCTGTTGAGTTAATAATGCATCATTGCAACAGTGACCTAGCAGTAAGATCTGCAATACTAATTATAAAATAAAATGACTTGTCAATGCAGTTTTGATAATACCAGAAGAGACACTCAAGGAAAAAGAACTGCCATTTTTCTAATCATTGAAAGTGACCTAATTACTTGTTCAGCATGCAAGTTCGTGTGTGTGTGACTCAAGCTAATGTCTCAGTACTTTGGCTTAAGATTTAAACCTTGAAAATATCAAGGTTTCAAGGAAGTTAACCATCAATAGTATTCTCAAAAAATATGTGTTTCAACCTTCCCCGAAGCCTTATGAACAGCCAAATTGTGTGTGATAAAAAATTAATTAATATCACTTGACATACCTACGTAAGTGTTTAGTTGAGATAAATTGTATTTCATCTGAAAACAACACTTGCTTAGGCATGGTCCATGGTGTTGTATAGTAGTTCAAACGTTACAAAAAAAATAACTCTTATTTGTTTAGGTAGTTACTATAGCTTTATTAGAGCATCAATCAATTTACAGTTTTCCTAAATTTAAATTTTAATTTGACCCTTTCCATTTGTTCATGTGATGGATTTCTACTCTCATAAAATTTTCCGTATACCTGAACAACTATTAAAAGTCAGTTATATTCCAAGAGCCCAAATAGGGTCTACAACGATAAGTTGTCTTTTTTATTAAATTTTTGGATTCTCCGTACCTTCTGAAACGAAAAATATCACATTTTAATGGGGGGGGGGGGGAATTTTTTTCGTACGATTCCAAAGGTTCATTATTGAAAATAGTAAACTAAAAACTATTTAAAATCTATAAAAATTTGAAATTCTTAAGAAGGACGATTCCGTTTGGATGATTTACCCAGTCCTTTTTATTTCGTACTAAATGACATCCTGAAGCATGTTAGTCTTAGGGTCATCTACCCACTCCTTATTTTCATTTTCAAGTAAACTCAATGAATGTACACAAAAGAAGCATTCAAGAACGTTCAGAATCAGAAGTCAGGGTGCAAATCAGTTTTCTTCAAAAGAACCGGTTTTCCAATGGGAAATCTAATTTACATTTTATTAACATCAAAAGAAAAAGAAAATATCTTGAAATATTTACTTGTAATATTTCACTTGTACTGATGGTCACTCTGATGGCTGATATAATATTTCCTATATTATTTATTTTATTAGATAACAAATTATTACATAACTAGAAAAAATACGAGTAGTATTTTTTCTGATTTTTCTAAATTATTTTTTATTGCATACAGAATATAGAAATGAAAGGATACAAATAATTTTGTAAATATCTTTGTAATAGTTTTGCCGTAGTAAAAGAGGAGTATATAATCAAACCATTTGTGTAAATTTGTTTCTGTTAAATGAACTTTTGTGTCATCCTCGCCATGAATATGTGGTCGCAGAAATGTTGCACACGCGGATTGAAATATTTTGAGTCGAGCCTTTGAAATATACTATTGTATAATTTTGATGCTTTATGCAGATTGGAAACTTTTTCAGGGATATAGCACAATAGGTGAACTTTTATATCAAAACGGGGACGTTTTATGTGGTATAAAAATTTTTTACTATAAATTTAGATCCCTCTAGCTCTTTCCATGATTTTTTTTTTTCGAATTTTATTTAAGTAAAATATATTTGTACAATTCCATTCATATTCCTCGAAAAAATGACCCCTGATTATTTTTTTTTTGGAATTTTATTTTAGTAAAATATAGTTGCACAATTCCATTCAAATTCCTAGAAAAATCGACCCCTGATTATATTTTTTGGAATTTTATTTAAGTAAAATATATTTCTATGTACAATAGGAAACCCAACAATAATAATGAACAACACAAGAAAAAGAAGAGATCGATAAGACACGAGGAAATAGTCAATGACATACAGGAAGCTGGAATAGGGAAGAAATCTGTATATGAGGAAGCATTGAGAAGAATAGAAAACCCAAGAATAATAAGGAACAACACAAGAAAAAGAAGAGATCGATAAGACACGAGGAAATAGTCAATGACATACAGGAAGCTGGAATAGGGAAGAAATCTGTATATGAGGAAGCATGGAGAAGAATAGGAAACCCAAGAATAATAATGAACAACACAAGAAAAAGAAGAGATCGATAAGACACGAGGAAATAGCCAATGACTTACAGGAAGCTGGAATAGGGAAGAAATCTGTATATGAGGAAGCATTGAGAAGAATAGAAAACCCAAGAATAATAATGGAACAACACAAGAAAAAGAAGAGATCGATAGGCCACAAGATAAGGCACGAGGAAATAGTCAATGACATACAGGAAGCTGGAATAGGGAAGAAATCTGTATATGAGGAAGCATTGAGAAGAATAGGAAACCCAAGAATAATAATGAACAACACAAGAAAAAGAAGAGATCGATAAGACACGAGGAAATAGTCAATGACATACAGGAAGCTGGAATAGGGAGGAAATCTGTATATGAGGAAGACCTCCACTAAAATATTGCTCACAAATAATGGAGGACGTTGGGTGCAGGTCCTTTTGCGATATGAAGAGGCTTGCACAGCAACGAGATGAATGGAGAGCTGCATCAAACCAGTTTAACTACATGATGATGGAGAGGCTTGCACAGAAACGAGATGAATGGAGAGCTGCATCAAACCAGTTTAACTACTGATAACTACATGATGATGGAGAGGCTTGCACAGAAACGAGAGGAATGGAGAGCTGCATCAAACCAGTTTAACTACATGATGATGACGAGGCCTGCACAGAAACGAGATGAATGGAGAGCTGCATCAAACCAGTTTAACAAGGCTTGCACAGAAACGAGATGAATGGAGAGCTGCATCAAACCAGTTTAACAAGTGAAAACTACATGATGATGAAGAGGCTTGCACAGCAACGAGATGAATGGAGAGCTGCAACAAACCAGTTTAACTACTGATAACCCCATGATGATAAAGAGGCTTGCACAGCAACGAGATGAATGAACAGCTGCATCAAACCAGTTTAACTACTGATAACCCCATGATGATAAAGAGGCTTGCACAGCAACGAGATGAATGGACAGCTGCATCAAACCAGTTTAACTACTGATAACCCCATGATGATGAAGAGGCTTGCACAGCAAGTAACCCCATGACGATAAAGAGGCTTGCGCAGCAACGAGATGAATGAACAGCTGCATCAAACCAGTTTAACTACTGATAACCCCATGATGATAAAGAGGTTTGCGCAACAACGAGATGAATGAACAGCTGCATCAAACCAGTTTAACTACTGATAACCCCATGATGATAAAGAGGTTTGCGCAGCAACGAGATGAATGAACAGCTGCATCAAACCAGTTTAACCACCGATAACTACATGATGATGAGGTACAATGAAATAGTTACTTTTATTATGAAGAACCACTTTTTTTACCGCACCCTCTCCCATGTATCATTAATGGGAAGAATTATTTTCTTATAAATAAAGAAATAGTTATATTCCCATTAATATAATGGAACACAAGCGAAGACATCAACCTAATTATTGAGTGCACAGAAATTACAAGCAATATACCGAATGGTATTAAATGGTTAAAATGGCCTGAGTGTCTGTTTTGGCCGGCTTTTTTTATTTAATCCACTTACTTTTGGCCGGCTTTTTATATTAACTCCACATCAAACGCACGCTTGATTTTCAGGAAAGAGCATGCAGTTTAACACAAATATTATTTTAGAATTTTTAGTCAATTATTTTGACATATTCATAATTCCATTTTATAACTTCAGCATATTTTACTTATGCATAACACCCATACAATAGTCAATTTAATGCAGACACCCATACAATAGTCAATTTAATGCAGACACCCATACAATAGACAATTTAATGCAGACACCCATACAATAGTCAATTTAATGCAGACACCCATACAATAGACAATTTAATGCAGACACCCATACAATAGACAATTTAATGCAGACACCCATACAATAGA
>CM022880.1:31156325-31194903 GCA_012654025.1 Pachypsylla venusta
CCTGAAACTTATAATGATGAGTGAATCAGTCAATATGTCAGTCAGTCAGTGAGTATCCAAAAGTGCGAACGTTGAAATTACCTATCTCCTGCCCGGGTTGGCATTAACTTTTTAAACTTATCCTGTAGTATTGTACTATACTACGGAATGTATGTTCAAAATTTCAATGACCTATCCCTTGTAGAACCGGATATCTGACGGTGTGGAAAACCTGGTGTATTGCTTCGTGTAAAGATACACACCAGTGTATCTTTCTGGAACTGGCGGACTGCCGTGCGCTCAGATTATAATTAAAAAGTTTGCTCTCTAATTGATTGCAACTAACCCCTATTTATTTAGATCTATTGTGCCCAGTATTTCGAAGAGGTGGGGGGGGGGGGTACNGAAGAGAGGGGGGGGGGGGAGTTACTTTGGTACCATACGCCTCCTAGTTAAGAATCTACCGCATCAAAAAACTGAACTACTGCGTCTCTACCCTTAGAGTTTGGGTTTCATACATCTATAGCTAACCATGTGTCGATTGTGATTATCTGATGGCATTATCGTTGACGATTGTTTCATAATTGTAACGCTCCAATTTCAATTAGTTTACATCGATAAGAATCTGCAATTCATGAACAAAGGAAAAATATTTTTCTCGTCATTTAACTACTGTCAGGAATTTGCCGAGAAATATTTCAAAATTATACACGCGTGTGGCTGTGGAGTGTAAATGAATTAATTTACTGAATTCATAAATAATAAATATGAAGAATCCAATCTAAGTTTCAGAAATCGTGAAGTCATCAAAATTACATAAGAAAAATCTCCTTGTAATATTAAGCATTTGCAGTACATCCTAAGTCGGATCGCCTTTAATTTTGCTAATTAGAGTTAAAGGTGCTGTACTATTTAGAATACACTTAACATAACTTATCAGGGTATCAAGGAATAATTAATATTAAAAATTCTTAACTTTTGTTTGAAATGGAATATAGAAAAATCTCTTATCTTTTGGTATAGAATCTTTTGGTATGGAATACGAGTATAGGTATACTTATCTATCAACGAATTTAAGTGGAACCATTTAGTGACAATTGATCTAAACAATGAATATATATTTTTAACATTTACCTTAATTTGTCAACGCAGATAGAACAATGTATATAAATACCTATCCACAAAGTAGCCTAAGTGCGTTGACAAATCAAGGTAAATGTTAAAAATATATATTCATTGACCTATCTATACTTTCTCACGTCATTGTTGATTGCAACTTCCTACCTCCGTAGAGACTAATCATATGGCAGCTATATCCCAAGCTTGACATCTACGAAAAATACCTAGCCAAAAACCTGATTAAGCTTGTGCAGATCTTTGGCCTTATCGGCAAACAGGCTACTTTGCAAACATAACGCCCAGAGTTGTGGGTTAGGTGCAAGGGCTTATGGGCCTAAAGAGGAATTTAGATCACAAAAATACGAATATATCATTCATCTATTCTTGGTGGATAAAAAATGACATAGTCCTCCTAGAACCGCGTCATTCATTCGGGACCGTCGAAAGAAAATTCAGACCCGAGACTACAATGTCGCAGGACCATATTATACATTTATAGAATGTCCGAATCTTCTACTTTCAGGCTATTAAAATATTAAGAAGAGAAGGCAACTTTGTGTAATTACAATCAGTATTGATAGGGAATAAAAAAATTCCGGGCCTCCTCAAAAGATTCAAGACTCAAGACCCTGACAGATACCGCTTTTTCGACGGCCCCACAATCACTACAGTATAACATTGTTTAAAACAAGAACGAATGGAAAGTATTAATTAAAATATTAATTATAGAAAATTATATAAAGAAAATATTAATTGAAGCAGTGAGATCTAGTTTTAACACCCCGATTTTTCTATAAACGTAATTATGATTTAGTTGAAGCTATGGATATTCAAAATGTACATGGCATGAGCTGAACAGTTTTTTGACCACCAGGAACCTCGCGTGATGGTTATTTTAACTTAGTGAGGTCTACAGTTCACAAAACTATTTGTTATGGTGAGGGATGCTCATCAAAAAGTATTATCTATTAAATACAGGGTGCGGTAATTAGTATTTCCACATTTGAAAGAGCTGGTGAATAAAAACGAAATGAGATATTTGAAAAATTGTTTTGTATTCTATAAGCTTGTGTATTCTAGTTTTTTTCCATCTATGTTTTGTAAATAATGTCGTCCATATGAGGGCCTTGGCGAGTGATGCACTTTTGGAGTCTTTCACGGAAGTTTTCCATGACTCTCGTCATGGAAAACTTCCCAGGGCGATGTTTGAAGACTTCAGCCTTGAGGTAATCCCACAGAAAGAAGTCACAGGGACTCAAATCCGGCGACCGGGGAACATGTCCTGAACGTACAGCCCCATACAGCCTAAAGTTGTGAACTCAACTCAAAATTAGTTTCGATCAGGAACTGGATCCGTGGAGTGCAAACCATACCTTGTGCGGAACGCCCTCTGAGTGGCTATAATGGATTCACTTTCTAAAAAAACAACTTGACAACGAACGCACGATGCACGCTCGACTAAACCATTGCAATAACTAAAAACTAGATGTCATATCGTGTTGAATATCACAAACCCCTCGCTCCTCCCACAATTTTTTGAAAAGTAGGAAAACTAATTGCCGCACCCTGTACAAAATACAATGTGTACCTAGGCCAGAGATGTTATGAGCCGCGGACAATGTTATAGCATGAAATTCTCTAGTGTGGGCCGAATTATTAGGACCCATCTCCATTGACTCGGTAAAGAGAGTTCTGAAAAAGAACCCCATCAATAAAATTGGGCCGAATTAGTGGTACTCTACTCCATTGAATCGGTAAGGATAGTTCTGCAAAAGGACCACATCGATAAAATTGGGCCGAATTAGTGGGACTTATCCCCATTGAATCGGTAAAGAGAGTTCTGCAAAAGGACCACATTGATCAAATTGGGCCGAATTAGTGGGACTCATCTCCATTGAATCGGTAAAGTGCGTTCTGTAAAAGGACTACATCGATAAAATTGAGCCGAATTAGTGGGACTCATCNTACACACACGTGTAATTATATTTATCTTCTTCACAATATAAGATCAATCGATATACATATATTTTCCCACACAAATAGATAACAATTAAATCGGTGACAATCTAATTAATGGAAAAATAATTTATTTTTTGTTTAATTTATCCATTTATACATTTTTTAATAATGTGAGAGATTTTTCTTTAATTACTAGTTATTTATCTTGATGCTGTAGCAGAATTTATGTGGAAATACGGATGTACTTTTACCATCTACTATAGGGTAGCTAAACGATCAGAAGTTGAGAATTTGTTCAACGCGTACATATATTTTAACTAAATGATAATAATTCAACTGGTCTCGTGACCCTCTTGGCTCTCCTTCACTCCCCCCCAGTGGGGCGCCCCCAGTTTGGGAACCCCTGCTTTACAGTTTGTTTTAATTTCACAAAAATATTATCATNAATTCCGCCCATGAAAGTAGTGATATCTATTATTGGGGCCAAGTTTATTGTTGCTGCTGTATATCCCGCACTTAAATTTATTATTGCACTTTCTTCTGTCTCTATTCTCTTAAAGTATTACCGAGTTTACACTTGGTCAGTTTTTTCTGAGGGGATTCATTCGTAAAATACTACCTTTTTACAAACTGGCCAAGTGTAAAGTCGGTATTACTTTAAGAGAATTGTAACAGAAGAACGTGCAATAATAAAATTAAGTGCGGGATATTCTGCAGCAACAATGAACTTGGCCCCAATAATTGATATCACTACTTTCATAGGCAGAATCTTTTGGTTGAGAGAGTGGAACCTTTTTCAATGATAATTTTTTGTGAGATATCAATAATTTTTGTAAAGATTACTATATGTAAATGATAATTTATTACACAACTTATCGGAAACCAGCAAATTTTTGTGTAAATTGGACCCAAATGTTCAATAAGATCTAACACCAAAGTATTGATCTCACAAAAAATTATCATTGAAAAAAGGCCAAGTTCCACTTTCGCCCCCTCACGGCCCCCTTCTATCTAATGCCCCCTCAAAATCTCATACGGCCCACCGGGGCGATCGCCCCCAGGTTGAGAATCGCTGCACTAGATCACTATCATTAGGCTCCCCTTCCACACGAAGACGAAGAACATTTCCTATTACTGAATAAGAAATTTGGACCTGCTGAAATTGTTTAATCTTAATCACAGACAATGACAAGGTCATTTAATCAATCTAATGCAACTTTGATATTAAATTTGTTAAAAGCGCTATGGCACGTTGAATACACCAATTCCCGTGAGATCACTGAAGTTAAGCAAAGTCGGGCGTGGTCAGTACTTGGATGGGTGCNAATAAAAAAAAAAAAAAAATAGATTTGTTACTGTTGAACTCTGAAAATCGAGTGATTTATCAGTAATTGACCTCGATTATCAATAACTACCGGGACTCCTTGGTAAATTCTCGAAATAAGTAACAACAACACAACTAGTTGTAGACACATTAAAATGAAATATTGATAGACCACATTAACAAATCAATAATAATAGTCCTTATTGCAGCCGAATAGGACTGAAAAGGAAGTTTTTTTCAGTGCATAACAGCATTAAATATCTCAAATTCATGAGGATAAAATTCCATGGGTTAGGTGGGTTTGAACCCACGCCCCACTGTATATCAGTCAGAGCGCCTTACCACTACAGCATCAACCCAGTCAAAGAAAAAATAATCAGGTTTACTTATCCTAAAGAAAGGACTTTTATTTGGCTTAACGTCTCTTTAACATCTATTGGTCATTCAAGATGGGGGTTTTACCCTCCGTTCGCCAGAAACTTGCAAAACAGCTACCCACAATGACCTCAACTATCCTGGATTGGGCCAGAAAAAAGAGCAAACGATACGTGGTGTTCCCAAGCGGTCATCCATCCAAGTATTGAACACGCCCGACGTTGCTTAAATTCAGTGATCTGACGGGATCTGGTGTATTCAACGTGGTATGAACGTTGGCTGTATAAAAAAAGAAAGGACTAGTTATAAGAAATAACTTTTAAGCTAGGTTCTCATGACCGTGCGGTAACCGCGCGGTATCATATGAACTAGAACCGCGCGGTAATGTAAACAATATGCACTATTTAGATCGGTTCACATGACCGCGTGATAAACGCGCGGTATCATATGAATAAATCGATACAAGTTTGTAGAACTAGTACCGCGCGGTCATGTAAACAATATGCCCTATTTAGATCAGAGGTTCCCAAACTGGGAGGGGGGGGGCGTGAAGGCAATCCAAGGGGGGCGCGATACCAGTTGAATTATTATCATTTAGTTGAAATATATGTACACAATTTTTTTACAAAGGTAATTTTATTGTACATGATGTTTAGAAAATTTGAATGAGATAGCATGCAGCACATTTAGCAACACAGTAGGATTTTGAATGAGATAGCATTCAGCAACACATTAGCGTTTTGAATGAGATAGCATTCAGCAACACATTAGCGTTTTGAATGAGATAGCATATAGCAACACCCATAAACATTCATAATTTATAATGTAATGGGGAGGGGGGAGGGGGGCGTGGGAGGCTTTCATTTCAAGAAAGGGGGCGCGGTACCAAAAAGTTTGGAAACCCCTGTGTTAAAGAGACGTTAAGCCAAATTGAAAAAAAAAATTAAACCTTTAATCCAAGCCGTCTGTAAGATATAAAAGAGAACGTAAAATATTTCTTTAAAAAAACGTTTTTTTTACTCTCCTGTAAAATTTGCTTTTTTCTACTTAGACCCCTTCTGAAATAAGGTGAGGATTTACAATCAAGATCAAGTCAGCTGAATCATTTCTTTATTAAATGTTTGATTGGGAGAAATATTCCAGTGCAATCGTAATATCACAATACCAACTTGGCCTGGCCTGTCACAAGAACAACTTTCCTTTGCGTTTATGTCAGAAAACCAAAGTCGACAGGAAACTTGTCAAGGTAATAGAGAAAGAAAAAGACAATTGAACAAGAGTCAGATGTAATGATAATATATATGGTCATATGGTTTGGCTGTAGAACCTATAGCTTTGCTAACTACTGTCCAATGTTGATTTAGTGGAGGAAGCTTCCTGGTCTCAGGAAAAAAAAGAAATATTTTTCCTTGATGACTCAAATTCAAAAGCTGTGTACATAGATAATATCCTTGATAGTGGTGTTCAAAGTGAGAACTCTTTGTCAGTGTCAAGTATCAGTAGCATGTTGAATACACCAGATGACCGCAGGGTTTTATTTGGTGAGTGAATACTTAGTTTCGATCCCTCGTGATGCTGACTATTACTGATCCAACCCAGGTTGGACGAAGTTAACCCTAGGATTGCCAAGCTCTATTCAATTACGTGCATTACCAAGAGGAGGTACAAAGTACCCGCAAACAAAATAAAGGATAAAATGATTTTTTTTTTTATTACAATAAGTCCCCATTACTTTATTATGAACTAAGAAAATATAAACCAAATCAATTATTATCTTACATCCCCCCCCCCTCCCCTTGGCAATGCTAGGGTTAATATTGATAGCTGGCTTGTCTTACGTTCGACTCGAATGAAAATACCTAATGGTGAAGAATTCTTTGAAATAAAATAAATTTTGAATCCTTTCATCTTATAGCCCACATTAGCCCATAGTATTATCATTATGCATCTCTAACCTTTTCAATAGGCATAACACTACACTAATTGTTATGAGTAATAACTTGGCAGAAACTTTTCACCGCAAAGTGTTTTTTGGGAGTTTTATGCAGGGTGCGACAATTAGTAATTCCACATTTGAAAGAGCTGGTACATAAATACCAAATGAGATATTTGAAAACGGTAAGCCTGAATATTCTAGTTTTTTCTATCTATGTTTTGTAAATAATGTCGTCCAAATGACGGCCTTGGCGAGTGATGCACTTCTGGAGTCTTTCACGAAAGTTTTCCATGACTTCCATCAGCTATCCGCATCAATTTGAATGATTTCTTCCAGAGTTGTCTCTTCAAGGGACTCAGGGCAATGTTTGAAGACCTCAGCCTTGAGGTAACCCCACAGGAAGAAGGGACTCAAATCCGGCGACCGGGGAACATGTCCTGCGAAATCTCACGAGAACGATTGGCTGCATGGGTAGCCCCATACAGCCTAAAGTTGTGAACTCAACTCAAAATTGTTTTTCGATTAGGAACTGGATCCGTGGAGTGCAAACCATACCTTGTGCGGAACGCCCTCTGAGTGGCTATAATGGTTCACTTTTTTTTAAAAAAAAAACTTGACAACGAACGCACACTGCACGCTCGACCAAACCATTGCAACAACTAAAAACTAGATGTCATATCGTGTTGAATATCACAAACCCCTCGCTTCTCCCACTAGCATTCCCCCTCCCCCGATTTTTTGAAAAGTGGAAATACTAATTGCCGCACCCTGTATATGGGCGACGTTATAGTCTTATAATATATGGGCGTCAATAGTACGTGTACCCATTTCCCCTTAGATCACTGAAATTAGGCAACGTCCAGCGGGGTTTTACTAAGTTGATAACCACTTAGGTCCATGCCCGCCTTTTCTCGTCCAACCCAAGATGGGTGAGGTCAATGTGGGTAGTTGGTTTGTAAGTTTTCAGCGAATAGAGGGTTAAACCCCCGTCTCGAATGACCAGTAGGTGTTAAAGAGAAGTTAAAAAAATAAAGTGTTTCAAATTTGCGACCTATCATAATATAACGTGCTAAAAATCTTTGGGGACCCCTGATAGATTGACAATTAAATAATTTATATTGCTCTGTTTAATTTATGAACGCTATCTGATTTGGAACAATATAGCAACATGAAATATATGAACATGCATGTCACCTATATTGTAAATGAAAAAGTAACTGCTTACCAAAAGGTACTCACCTATATTGTAAATGAAATAGTAAGTGCTCACCACAAGGTACTCACCTATATTGTAAATGAAATAGTAAGTGCTTTAAAGTAAGTGCTTACCACAAGGTACTCACCTATATTGTAAATGAAAAAGTAAGTGCTTTCTACAAGGTACTCACCTATATTGTAAATGAAATAGTAAGTGCTTTCCACAAGGTACTCACCTATATTGTAAATGAAAAAGTAAGTGCTTACCACAAGGCACTCACCTATATTGTAAATGAAATAGTAAGTGCTTGCCAAAAGGTACTCACCTATATTGTAAATGAAATAGTAAGTGCTTTCCACAAGGTACTCACCTATATTGTAAATGAAATAGTAAGTGCTTACCAACAAGGTACTCACCTATATTGTAAATGAAATAGTAAGTACTTTCCACAAGGTACTCACCTATATTGTAAATGAAATAGTAAGTGCTTACCACAAGGTACTCATCTATATTGTAAATGAAATAGTAAGTGCGTACCACAAGGTGCTCATCTATATTGTAAATGAAATAGTAAGTGCTTACCACAAGGTACTCATCTATATTGTAAATGAAATAGTAAGTGCTTACCACAAGGTACTGAAAATATTAAAACAGCATATTCCTTGCCACAATTATAACTGGTCGATTCCAAAGGGTAGGTACTGAAAATATTAAAACAGCATAATCCTTGTCACAATTATAACTGGTCGATTCCAAAGGGTCAGTACTGAAAATATTAAAACAGCATAATCCTTATCACAATTATTAGTGGTCGATTCCAAAGGGTCAGTACTGAAAATATTAAAACAGCATAATCCTTATCACAATTATTAGTGGTCGATTCCAAAGGGTCAGTACTGAAAATATTAAAACAGCATAATCCTTATCACAATTATTAGTGGTCGATTCCAAAGGGTCAGAACTGAAAATATTAAAACGGCATAATCCTTGTCACAATTATAAGTGGTCGATTCCAAAGGGTCAGTACTGAATATATTAAAACAGCATAATCCTTGTCTCAATTATAACTGGTCGATTCCAAAGGGTCAGTACTGAAAATATTAAAACAGCATAATCCTTGTCACAATTATAACTGGTCGATTCCAAAGGGTCAGTACTGAAAATATTAAAACAGCATAATCCTTATCACAATTATTAGTGGTCGATTCCAAAGGGTCAGAACTGAAAATATTAAAACGGCATAATCCTTGTCACAATTATAAGTGGTCGATTCCAAAGGGTCAGTACTGAATATATTAAAACGGCATAATCCTTGTCATAATTATAAGTGGTCGATTCCAAAGGGTCAGTACTGAATATATTAAAACGGCATAATCCTTGTCTCAATTATTAGTGGTCGATTTCAAAGGGTCAGTACTGAAAATATTAAAACAGCATAATTCTTATCACAATTATTAGTGGTCGATTCCAAAGGGTCAGTACTGAAAAATTTGAAATACCTACTAAATTTGAAGTCTCTGGTTCTTACCAATCTCTTTTTAGATTTTACACAGGATTAATGAAAACCGCTTCAAAGCGGTAAAACCAGCCCGGGTATATTTGATTGAACCCAAAACTTTCGGAGCTATCGGAGACCCCAAATATGATATACGTACAAAATTTCAAATCTCTAGGTCATACCATTCTCCTTTTAGACAGCAATACTGAAAAACGCTAAAAAGCGGCAAAAATTGGCAAGGGTGTATTTGATTGCACCCAGATAGGAGCTTTATACCAAATGTTATCCAAATCGGCCAACGCTAAATGGCAAAAGTGCCCATCACGGCGGACGGCGGACAAACGGATTTTTTTATTCGATTTTTGGATTCTACGTACCTTGAAACGTATAATATCAAATTTTGAGGGGGGGGGGCAATTTTTTTTTCTTTTTTCCGTGACGATTCCAAAGGTTCATTATTGAAAATATTAAACCAAAATCTAGCTCCGTCCAAACTAGGTATTACCAGGCGAGCACTTGACCCTCAAAGCAATTAATAAGTGTAGTTAGAAAAACCCATCAAATATGGTATCGGTATTTGTGAATGCGACCGAAATAATAATGTTAATAGAACTGGTTGTTCCATCTTGTTATCTTGGGATTTACCTCTTGTTATTGACCAGAGAGATTCCTAACATACAGGGTCTGTCGTGTCGGCGTATCGGCAATACTCAGTAATAATCTGACTGATCATAAATAGGTACTTCTTTCAGCGGTTTCAGCCAATCAGATTTCAAACCTTATATTATACTAGCTGTTTCGCCCTTTGTCAACGATCATACCACGTTGAATACACCAGTTCCCGTCAGATCACTGAAGTTAAGCAACGTCGGGCGTATTCAGTACTTGGATGGGTGACCGCTTGAGAACACCATGTATCGTAGGCTGATTTTTTCCGGCCCAACCCAGGCTGGGTGAGGTCAATGTGGGTAGCTAGTTTGCAAGTTTCCAGCGAATGGAGGGTAAAACCCCCGTCCTGAATGACCAATAGATAAGAGACATTAAGCCAAATTAAAAAAAAAAAGTTCAGAAATGCTCGTTGCGAAGAGTTCTCCGAAGCTTCGCACCCCAATAATTAACATATTTCATTGAATTCTGCGTTGATATACACAGGTGAAAAAAAATCACAGTTTTCATTCGCTGATCGGGAGCACCCACGGGATATCGAAAAATTAGACGTCCAAGAAAATTTCTCAGAGAATGCATTGAAAATCTTGTCGTACAGCCCGTACAACCATCTTGTTTGAACCTAACACGTGATAAACCTCATCCTGCCTTCCTTACAGAACATATTGCTGCAACATCTCGACGCAACGTTTGTGAATTTACGATGCTTCTTTTTCTTTTAAAAAAAACTCTGCCAATGTGACACATGGGTTTATTATTTTTCTGACAAAAAAATTGGGGGTTACCCCCAAAAAAGAAAATTGAGGGGGGTTCTCGTGACGATTCCAAATCTGGGGCGTAATTAGACGCTAAATTTGACATACCTACCAAATTTGAAGTCTCTGGCTCTTATCATTCTCTTTTTAGACAGAATTAATGAAAACCGCTTTAAAGCTTAAAAACCGCCAGCACTAAATTTGATTGAACCCAAAAGTTGGAGCTAGCTGAGACCCCAAATATGACATACATAAGAAAAATCAAATCTCTAGCTCTTACCATTCTACTTTTGGACAGCAATATTAAAAACCGCTAAAAAGCGGCAAAAATCGCCAAGGGTGTATTCGATTGTACCCAGTTTCGGGGCACAATTAGAGCCCAGGTGGGACCTATATACAGAATTTCGTCCAAATCGGTCAACGCTAAGTGGCAAAAGTGCCCATCACACGGCGTACGGCGGATAAACGAATTTTTTTTTATCTGATTTTTGGATTCTACGTATCTTGAAACGTATAATACTTTAAAATATAATTTTGAGGGGTGGGGGAGGTAATTTTTTTTTCCGCGACAATTCCAAAGGTTCATTATTGAAAAAAAATAATAAACCAAAAAGAACATATGAAACAAAATGAAGAGGTTTCCATCGAGTCCTCCCATAGAAGATGACATGTAACGCAGAACTGTCGAATTCCCCACAAAAAGGTGGATTAAATGCGATGCACCATCTCCGTGATATTATTGTTGGAAATGTGAAATAAAAACTTTTACCCGCACCCTACAATTTCCAGCAATAATTTTATTTCTGGAAACCTACATTTCTTTCTAAGTTATTAATTTATAGTTATCGCTGTTATCACACCCTGTATATCCCCTATGGGTAGATGTAAACAATTTAATAAATATTTAACGAAACTTTTCCTTACTAATAATATCAAATCTAGAAAGTCCAATAGAACTCGGGAAATACCGATGATAACCGATGTTTGTTTTTTATTATTATTAATTAAATTGTAACAAATCTAGAAAGTCCAATAAAACTAGGGAATTTTTTTTTTTTTTTTTGCCATGACGTTTTTTGTTTACGCGTGGCATACGTATTTTAATTGGAGTGTTCCCATTACTAACGTGTTTTCTGTAGCTACACATTAAAAACATCCACGTGCTATTTTGACATAAATTTAGAGATGGTAGGTATGTAGGATGTTTGCAGTCATTATATGAAACTTGAAAAATAAATTTCAAAATAGAAAAGTTACTTGCAGTTGATACAACTCTTTTCTATTTTGAAATTTATTTTTTTTATTTTGACATATTTTGTCACTGGACGCGTGGCCACAAAAGAAAACGTTCATTTTGCCTGATGTTTTCTAATTTAAACGATGATTAGCCAACGATCATACCACGTTGAATACACCAGTTTTCCTCAGATCACTGAAGTTAAGCGTGGTCAGTACTTGGATAGGTGACCGCTTGGGAACACCGCGTATCGTTGGCTCATTTTTCCGGCCCAACCCAGGCTGGGTGAGGGCAAGTTTCCAGCGAATGGAGGGTAAAACCTCCGTCTTGAATGACCAATAGATGTTAAAGAGACGTTAAGCCAAATTAAAAAAAAAAAAAAAAATGGTTGATGGATTGTGTAATCAAGAAGTTCCCATTGCACGTTCGCGTCTCCTTCCAGATTTTGTAAACTGATTTAGGAGCATTTTTTCATGTGGGAACACAACTGTCCGCTAAGACTTTTCAATAGAGATAGTTTGTAGTGCGGAAAGTAACATACTTTTTATCCCAGCTAATCAATAGTGGCATCATCGTTTCTGATGGTAGCCAGATGTACGAGACAGAAGAGTTCAACACCTTACGGTTTATCTCAATAATAAGATCATATCATTAAGGGATTGGATTTTCGACTCACGTAGGTGAGTCGACATGACTCGACTCGACTCAACAATATGAGTCGACTCTTATCGAGTGACAATTTTCAAAAACACCTTATTTGATCAGAAAAACATAATAAAACCAATTGACAAAAGGGGCATCTACCAAATAAACGTCCCCAACTTCGGTCAATACATTAAAAAGACATCACAATCAATCGTCACCAGAATAAAAGAACAATTTCCTTCAGTAAACAACAAACACCCGGAAAAATATTTCTCCCTTTATGATCTTTATCAGCCAACAAAAAAAAGCTACTCGTAAGTCGATTCTTTGAAGAGTCGACTCGTTTCAAAAAGATGAGTCGACTCGTGAGTCGACTCATGACTCGACTCGTGGATGACTAGCCCATCCCTAATATCATTTGCCAATGAAGCAAAGTACTTGGCTATGACGCTGGACGCTAAATTAAAGTGGAAAGAACATGTTAAAAAGAAACGAGTTCAGTTTGATTTGAAATATCAGAAACTTTACTAGTTAATGGGTAGATACTCTTCACTACCTGCCGAAAACTAGCTTCTGCTTTATAATCAGGTCCTCTGGGGCTGTACCAGTGACTCTAATATTAGGAAAATAATACAAAGATTCCAGAATATTGTTTTGAGGACTATCGTCAATGCGCCTTGGTACATTCGAAACGAAGACCTACATCGCGATTTAAATGTAGAACTAGTAGCAGATGTTATTAAAAAAAATGCCTCTTCCCACGAAGAAGGCTCCGAGGTCATGCGTCAATCCTGAAACCGTTCATCTTCTTGAGGTTGACAACCTATATAGATGTTTAAAAAGAAGAAAACCTCACGAGCTCACATAGAGTTCCATCCCTAGGTGCACCAGATTGCAACCACCTTCATAAGACGAGTCTGTTCTATGTACATAAACTGATTATTTTTTCTTATTTTTTAATATTTCGTTAGAATAATATTGTTCATTAGATTTAAGTATCTAGATTGCAATTATAATAAAATATTTTATATTACAAAAAAAAAAAAAATGTACGAGACTGCAGCTCTCAGGTTTGTTGTTTGCTGCTATAGCTTTTGATTGTCATCATACATCTTATCTCGGGGGCTAGTCATTAGTCATTGATATCAAGATTGTCATTCCATTGAGGCGAATATTGCGGCTCCACTGGTAACTAATAAAAAGAAAAGCATACAAACATATGTATGTATATGTACTCTACATGAATCAATTTAGAAATTGCTGGGAAGTTTGATTTAATTGAAACATTTTATCTATCCTACGTATCGCTTCCAGGAAAGAGGTATCTATGAGACTTGTTATGTCTGGTCCGGTGTAATGTTCTGAAATTTCCCAATGACTAATGACTAGATACTATAAGGTAGCTTAACATAAAGCACAATGCTTTCCATGTCTTTCACATTCATAAATACTGGTTGGGCCAAAATTCACCCTGGGGTTTAAAAATTCAATATTCCGTGACGCGTCATGCAAATTCCGTGACGCGAGAGCGTAACGCAAAAATCGTTTCATCCACAAAACTGTATGCATTCTGAAACTACTTATCAAATTGCAATTAAATTTGACACAGTTGATGGGTGCATTCCTGGGAAGATTTTTGTCTAGGTCCCATCCCTATAATGTTAAGCTACACCAAGTAGAGACAAACAATGGATGGGTGAGAGCAAAAAAGTTCACGTTTTTCGACCTAAATGACATTTAGGACATATTTTGCAACTCTAATGTTAAGCTACACCGAGTAGAGACAAACAATGGATGGGTGACAGCAAAAAGTTCACGTTTTAAATATTGTATTTTCTCATTCTATATCCATAGAACATTGTGTCTCAGTGGCAAGGCCTCTGTTTCATAGTTAGTAGGTTTTGAGTTCACTTCCGGGTGGGCTAGTATGTTTTTTTTAAAAAATATTTTTAAAATTTTTAAAAAGAAGTATAACTTCTCACGCGCGTACATAAGTACACACACCCATTTTTTTTTATTTGATTTTTGGATTACTCGTAGTTACCTACATTAAAACGTAGAATATCAACCTTTTTTTGGGGGGTGGGGGGTATTTTTTTAAGCCAGGAAATAAATAAAAAAATGTTTCACATTTGCAGGTTTTTTTTTTTTTTTTTTTTTTGTCGTGGGCTCGTGCATGGACGACAAAAAATGGTGTAGTGTAAGTGTAAGGGAATTTGCAGTCAGTCGCTTACTTACCTATCTTATTAAAAGGCACACATCATCACATATGTGCAAGGAATATCAAATTCACATGTTATGACACTTTGCAGATTACTCGACATGCAGACTTCCATAAGAACTTTTACTTTATCTCAGATAGGTACATAGAAAGATTTATAGTAGCCACCGAGTGGAGCAAGTCAACATCATTAGGTGACAGTTTAATATTTTTAACACTTATAATTAACATGTTATTCAAAGATTTAAATTTGACAGACTTAAGCCCGTGTAAATATGGAAGGATTGGTATTAGGAAGTGCAATTATGAGAGATCATCAGCGGAAAGCTAGTTTCTACGAAGTTTCAATTGATATTGCGAGAAGCAAGCTATGGTTGCCGTGCCAAAAAAGGGTTACAGCTAAAGAGAGTAGTAACCGAACAAAAGGTTGTTGCATGTTATAATTAAGGAAAGCAGTGACCCCAAATAGAATTGGGAAAGGGTGCAGTTTGAGAAAAATAAGATGGAAAGATGTATCGTATTTAATAAGATAATATGTACAGTATGTCCCAGAAGTCCTGCCCGGTGCCCATAACTTTTGAACCGCTTGGAATTTTGGAATTCTGTTTGTTTTCTTCTAATTCTGTTAAGAACACTTCAATTAATATGCAGTTTTTCCATTGAAATTTTCTCATTAATACGGCCCTATTGCGAATGATTGTGAGGGTTAGTAATTATTTTTTTGGGCTAAAATGGTTCCTTATTTAGTCCACTCCCCATTTTAAGTCTTAAAGCATATACTTACTTCAGACCTTCTAACCCAAAATGGCCGTTTTCTAAAAGTCGTCATTTAAAGCTCTGGTAGAAATACGAGATTTGGTTTTCCCGACCTACGGCTCTGATAAAACTTAAAAGTTGTTATTTTTATTACTTATGTAGATGGAAAAACTTTTTTGAGCCACTCTTAATGAATTTTTTTATCAAAATAATATTCAGTTTTCGTTATACAGGGTGTAACAATTTTTGGATTTGAACCCCACTGGCTCCGCCCCTGATAATTTTTTTGAAAAAACAAAAAGGTGAGTATTCCTTATTTTATTGGCACTTTTATTTTTCAAAAAAATATTTGTACCATTCCATTTAAATTTCACGAGAAATCGACTCTTTGCGTAAAAAAGCCACTTCCGGGATTCAAACCTGGATACTGATATTACCATTCGAATGGCCATGGGCCCTTTTCCTAGAAACAAACAGAATTCCAAAATTCCAAGCGGTTCAAAAGTTATGGGTACCGGGCTGAACTTCTGGGACATACTGTATACGCGGCGGTCTGCGAGTAGCTTAAATGTGGAGGAAAATAAATATAATTATTAGATGTCACAAGGGAAGGTGTGAATAGGTTAATGATCCCGGATGATGCAATTGAAATATAACTTGGCAACAATACTAGGTCAAGTTTATGTTGAGTCTGGTCATGAGTGATTACTGGTTCTGGGCCAGTCAACGCGGATCATCAAATGGCCAGTTTTACCAAATACTTTTATAACATTGGACCTTAAACAGCCACTTGTAATGATGATGACTCGTAGGCCAAAGTTTACATGGTACCAGGCCCGACGAGAAGGGGGAGAATGGGGAGGGGAATACCCCAGGCCCGGGATTTCCTAAGAGGCCCGGTGAGAAAATTATCATAATGCAATTTTTCAAGTTTTTTTTCTTCTGAATAATAAATAAATCAACTTAAAAGTTTTGAAAAAGTTTCAAACAAACAAAATCAGAAGTTTAGCGATAGTGGGCTAATAAGGGACAATGGCTATTGCAGGACACTGATTTTAAAATATAGTGCGACCTTTTAGCTTGTACAGCAATCATAAATATTGGTATATTTCGTAAACATTAAAATCTGATAATCGAATTATTTGTTGCCAAGAAGAAGCGTACACGCCTTTTCACATCAACTAAGTGAATTGCCTACTTTTACATTTATTACTGTCCATACGGTGATTTTATAGATGAAAAATAATAGAGGGGCACGTAAATTTTTCCACCCGACCCGGATTTTCTGGCCACGGCCCTGCATGGTACTGAAAAATCCTTTACAAGACACTTATATTATTAGTAATATAACAACAAACTTTCCGTGTCCAGCCCACAAAAACCCTCTACGTCAGTTTGTTATATCTATTGATTGAAATGACCGTTTTGACACAGCTATTAGATGTATGATAACAACTTATTTAGAACAGCATGCAGACTGCTACATCCCGCTATCATCGGAAACGATGATGCCACTATTGATTGATTGATATACTTTAGCAGTAGACTACAACCTATCTGGAGCTGACATCTGGCTACCATCGGTAACGATGATGCCACTATTGATTGATTGATATACTTTAGCAGTAGACTACAACCTATCTGGAGCTGCTGCCTCATAAATCTGGCTATCATCGGAAACGATGATATCACTATTTATTGATTAATTACTGATAAGAAGTGATACACTAAAAAACATTTTAATGCTCGAAAGTTGACTAATCAACGGTTACAAGTTATGCCCGATTGTAGTTTGTTTTGAGGTAGAATTTATTGTAAATATTTAAATTGCAATTTATTTTTAAAAAATAATTAAAAATATTGGCACCATTCTATTAAAATTTCTTGAGGCATCGACACTTTTTGTCGATAAAAGTCACTTTCGGAGGTCGAACCTGGATTTCACCATAACCATTCGATTGGTCATAGCCACTTTCCTATTCCTAGAGCTTTTCAAAATTCAAAAATTTCTAACCGTTCAAAAGTGACAGTGCCTCTGCTGGTACTTCTGAGGCATACGGCATACTGTATAACCGAAAATTATCACCACCATAAATCTTAAAAGCATTAATGTGTTTTCCTTTCGTTCAATAAAATACATTATATATTATCGGATTTATATTGGCACAATTAAATAAATACCCGAAAATTATCGCAACCATAAAAATCTTAGAAACATGAATCTGTGTTTTCCTTTTGTTCAATAAAATCCAATATATATTATCGGATCTTATTGACACAAACAGACGTCTAAAGAAAATTATGGAAAAAATAGACCTCACTTCGTTAGAGAAACAATTAAATAAATACCCGAAAATTTTCGAGACCATTAAATTCTTAGAAACATGAATCTGTGTTTCCTTTTGTACAATAATATCCAATATATATTATCGGATCTTATTGGCACAAACAGACGTCTAAAGAAAATTATGAAAAAACTAGACCTCACTTCGTTAGAGATACAATTAAACAAATACCCGAAAATTTTCGAGACCATTTAATTCTTAGAAACATGAATCTGTGTTTTCCTTTTGTTCAATAAAATCCAATATACATTATCGGATCTTATTGACACAAACAGACAGACAAACAGACGTCTAAAGAAAATTAATGGAAAAACTAGACCTCACTTCGTTAGAGAAACAATTAAATAAATACCCGAAAATTTTCGAGACCATTAAATTCTTAGAAACATGAATCTGTGTTTTCCTTTTGTTCAATAATATCCAATATATATTATCGGATCTTATTGGCACAAACAGACGTCTAAAGAAAATTATGAAAAAACTAGACCTCACTTCGTTAGAGAAACAATTAAACAAATACCCGAAAATTTTCGAGACCATTTAATTCTTAGAAACATGAATCTGTGTTTTCCTTTTGTTCAATAATTTCCAATATATATTATCGGATCTTATTGGCACAAACAGACAGACAAACAGACGTCTTGAGAAAATTAATGGAAAAAATAGACCTCACTTCGTTAGAGAAACAATTAAATAAATACCCGAAAATTATCGCGACCAATAAATTCTTAGAAACATGAATCTTTGTTTTCCTTTTGTTCAATAAAATCCAATATATATTATCGGATCTTATTGACACAAACAGACAGACAAACAGACGTCTAAAGAAAATTATGGAAAAACCAGACCTCACTTCGTTAGAGAAACAATGAAATAAATACCCGAAAATTATTACGACCAATAAATTCTTAGAAACATGAATCTGCGTTTTCCTTTGTGTTCAATAAAATCCCCAGATATCATGATTAATCTTATTATGATCTCTAACTGTCAAAAAAGGTAATTCTTTAATTTTGTTTGAAATGTATCGCCAAGAAAAGCAAGGAAATTCCTGGTTCACCAATGAGAGGTGGAAATCATATTGGAAGAGTAGGGGAGCAAGTACTTATAAGCAAGATACACACAGATAGAACTTGCCTTGTATAAGCTTCATTCCGCAACACTAAGTTTCAATTTTTGTGATTTTTTAAAATTATTCGAGAAGTCGACGTAAATATACTTGTAATTTTTTTTAAGAAGTTATTTTTGCAATAAAAAAAGTTCGTGAATTTTTTTTTCAAATTTGTCGAAAGTGTTTATTGATATAATTTCATTTTTAAAAATTAGACAAGTTGTCGACTATCTCTCAACTTGAAGTGATTTTGAGTGATATTAAATTTAAGTTTTTAAATCCAAATTCAACTGAAAGCTATTCAGCCTGGAGTTTGGAGCTTTCACTATACTTCATTATTCATACAATACATCTTTAACAAAGAAATCAACCAAGATGATGGCTGTAGCTGCTGCACAGAAGAGTCGGGAGATGTTCGCCATGAAAAAATCATACAGCATTGAGGTAGGTCAAACCGAATATTATTTTATTGTTGTTGTAGACATCAACTGTAACCGAGAGATTTCACACTAGAACTCGGGTTGAATTAAAGGACCAATTCCGAGGACTGTTTCCTATCTCAAAATTTTTGAGTAATATAATTTGTGAAAAAAATGTTGCAATATTAGGAATAAACTGCCCACCTAATTAACTCGGTTAGGGTTGAATCAAAGGACCAATTCCAAGGGCTGTTTCCTATCTCAAAATTTTTGAGTAATATAATGTNCATACATCAAAATAATTCCCCATTTCTTTTCATATGTTCAATAAATCATACATCAAAATAATTCCCCATTTCTTTTCATATGTTCAATAAATCATACATCAAAATAATTCCAAATTTCTTTTCATATGTTCAATTGTTTCCTATCTCAAAATTTTTGAGTAATATAATTTGTAAAAAAAGAGTTGCACTATTAGGAATAAACTGCCCACCTAATTAACTCGGTTAATGAAATATATGGGATGGGATTGGGTTTTCTGTATCAAGGCACTTCCCCATGTTATTACTATTTGATATATTTGCTTGGATTCGAACCAACAGCTTCCTTCTCATCTGTCACTCTTACTCTGTACCTTCGAATTATAATAAAATAAACGTTTCTAAATTTGTACAAAAGTTGTACAAAATCGTTTTATACAAAAATAGTTGGGATGAGAAATCATTTAAAAAATTGTTTAAAACTGTAACCGTAATATAAGTTCGAGAGATTTCACACTAGAAATAATTGATACAAAAAATAATTGATATCAAACAGAAATAAGCAGAACATAATGAAGTAGCGTGTAAATAGGTAATTAGTCCGCAGCAACATTTAGCTGACCAAATAATCAAATATACTCACAAGCTATGCATAAAACATCCCATAATTTTCGAAAAAAAAAAGAAAAAAAAAGCGCAATTATTGATATCAAATCCTAGAACTCATTATACACGATTCATTTTGAACACTTTCAGTGCATTATTCCCAAGTATCGAATTTGCTCAATAGATTCATTACGTCATTGAAGTGTTAGATAATAGGTTCCGCCAATCTTACATGTGTAAATGGAAAATTGGATTTACATTGCTTGCATATTGTGCAATGTGGATACAAGATTTTTTTTGACAACAATGTTTGAAGATTTACAAATCATAATATGAACAACTAACAATCAAAAATAGCTGTCGTATTATACGTATATTGCCTTAGACGCGTTCAAAGAACTCTTTCCATGCTAAAATGGAGTAAGTTGTCAAACTTTGCAAAAAATCTACATTTGAAATACGTTTATTGCGAATCTATATTCAAATAAAATTATCTGCAATCCATTTTTTTTTAAATCTGGAAACCGTTGAATATTATTGATAAATCTAAACCTGTTATTAGCCAGCGTCTATGACACGTTGAATACACCAGTTCCCGTTAGATCACTGAAATTAAGTAACGTCCAGCGAGGTTGTACCATGTGGGTGTCCGCGTGGGTTCACTCCCTCGTGATGCTGTTTTTTTCCGGCCCAACCCAGGCTGGGTGACGTCAATGGGGGTAGCAGGTTTGCATGTTTCCAGTGAATGGAGGGTAAAACCCCCGTCTTGAATGACCAATAGATGTTAAAGAGACGTTAAGCCAAATTAAAAAAAAAAAACATGTTAGCTTGATCGCAGATCACATCTAACTGTCCACAATCCATTTTATATTTCTCTGTCGAGATTCAGCATGCCAAGAGGCCAAAATCACGTGGCGATTTTAAATAGGTACTTGTAAAGGTCGTTTCACAGCCTCAGTAGACCGGCTGTATTGGAACATATTTCTAACGAGATTATTATTGATGAGAATTTAAGCATAGACAAATAATTTAGCAATAACATGAGGAATCTTTGTAACAAACAAATAGCATAACAAAATTAAATTCCTTTTTAATATAGTTCACAATAGAGCTCTGAAGTTCGCAGTGATAATTGTAATGACTTCAGATTATAAGTCTTGCAATTAGGACCCAGGATTTAAGTAACAAGAAGGTCATTTTGGAATAATAGACAAGGCCTTTATTCCCACAGTTTCAAATTATGATTGATTTTCTTCTCCTATTTGAGTTTATGAATAGAGTTAAATATTAGGATAAACTTTAAATTCTTTGCTGAATGTTAGATTATAGTCATTCATCTCCCAAGTGTAAAATTCTAAGATTAATGATTGGTTAAATCAATTTTTAATGAAAACGTATGCTCTCCTAGTTTAGATCGTCTTTCTCAATTAATTACCCAATCTTTGTAGCAGTCTACTTTTGATTTTTTTTAAACAAAATATTCCAGAAAAACAACTCAGTCGATTTCATTTAAATTTGGACAATTTCCTTTGCCATTGTTTACTAATTTCAGCAGTTGTTTCAAAGAGATAGCGCATGATGCCGTGGTGTACATCTCATTCAGCAGATGATACACAACTACAGAATTGTCGGCATGTATTAGCCAAAATAAAGAGCCTTTTATTGAATAAACGACATAAATAACTTTTTTTTTTTAATTTAGCTTAACGTCTCTTTAACATCTATTGGTCATTCAAGACGGGGGTTTTACCCTCCATTCGCTGGAAACTTGCAAACCAGCTACCCACGTTGACCTCACCCACCTTGGGTTGGGTCGGGAAAAAGCCAACATCACGAGGGCGCGAAACCACGTGGACACACACATGGAACAACCTCGCTGGACGTTGCTTAACTTCAGTGATCTAACAGGAACTGGTGTATTCAACGTGCCACAGACGCTAGTTATAAATAACTTCAGTTCGAAATTCACTTTTTGAGCGCATTGGGTAGTTGGATACAAAAATAAGCAGATTATCGTTATACCTATATAACTGCCTTTATCTGATGTTTTGTTTCGTGAATGAATGCCAAAACATTTCATCAGTAACAGCCAATGCTGGACAAATTTGACCAAACCAAGTGAAGGCTTGGTATTGGCACGTTGAATACAGCAGTTCCCGTTAGATCACTGAAGTTAAGCAACGTCCAGCGAGGTTCTACCATGTGGGTGTCCTCGTAGGTTCGCACCCTCGTGATGCTGGCTTTTTTCCGGCCCAACCCAGGCTGGGTGAGGTCAATGTGGGTAGCTGGTTTGCATGTTTCCAGCGAATGGAGGGCAAAACCCCCATCTTGAATGACCAATAGATGCTAAAGAGACGTCAAGCCAAATTAAAAAAAAGTTTGTACCACAATAACTCTCGAACGCCTTGTCCAAATTTGATGAAACACAATATATTAATTAGAAAATTGGCCGATTAGTTTTTGGGTTCATTGAGCTCCCAGAGGCCCACTCGTTACCTGACTTTTTCTTCTTAGTGTAACTTGAGTAATTTTTCCTTAACATCCGATTCAAAAGCATAAAAGTAAAGGCAATAAAAGCCATCTTTTAAAATGAATTCATTCGTCAAGTCGTGTGATATTGAGTCTATTTTTAAACTTCACGATGTTAACCCACTTTTCATTTCCATCATGGTAAACATCCTTGGAAAGCTATCTTAGTGTTCATCAATATAAAACAATAATATTGAATGAGAAATAATATGAGATTAAGATAAGATTATAACGTGCTGCATGGCTTACCAATGTCAAACAGATCTATTATTTAACTTGTACAGATCTAAGATTTAACTTCATACATTCAAATCAATTGCTAACGGACAATCATCAGTGACGGAATCTTAATATGTAAATCAGAAATTTGTGTGTACCTATGTAACTATGTATGAGGGGTTGTCTGTTACAATACCACAGCCCAAACGGTAGCAGATAGCGAAAAATTGATGGGAATTGACCCGTCCAAAATCATGTTCCCAAGAAAATTATCAGAACTAAAATATGTTAAGCCGTTTTCGAGTTACGACCAAATTTATAATTTATTCACAAAAATCGGACAGTCACGGTCCGATATCTTAAATTTTGTCGCGACAACATATCAACTCAAAGCGAGAAAGTTTTAGGTGCCCATTTAGTTCTTATTTTAGGACATTTTCTGCAAAGGTATGGCCAGCTATTCCAGAGTTACGGGGTCGAAACCGGGAACGGGCAAAATAAAATTTAGAGAATACCAAAAAGTCAGAATGGCCGTGCCTCTAAGGCTCCTGGCGAAACGTTTAAATCTTGGTTTTTTAAAGGTTGCAATATACGTACATGGTAATCACAAACACATATTCCTACCCCCCAAATTCCAATGTCCTTAAAAAATAGCAATATAAGAATCGTAGCGAAGCACGGGCGAAACAATATAATGGATTAAATTTTCAACTAAGGAAAATCGTACATTAATGTGGGCTCGAAACGCCGACCTGGCACGAAATTCTCATGTTGAATCAACCGAGCTGAACGTTGTGTCCGATGCAGTGAGATATAATGATAACATACCAAATTTCTTCAAAATCGGACAAGAGTTACTGTGGTATGAATAAATGATAAAACTGGAACTAATTCCTTTTGTTCAATAATCCGATCAATCTGTGCTATAAAGTTAAATAAAATGTACTACCACTTGTCGCAATTGCCTTCAGATAAAGAAAAAAAAAACTCCCTCACAATGTTGACCCGATTCGGTACCATCTCAAAGTTTGAATTCTAAACTGAGCACTAGAAGTTGTAACTTTGTCGGACATTCCTTTACGTAGGTGATCTGGATAAATGAGTACCTATCTTTGAGAACAAGTAGCGTGGTCGAGTGTATTACCTCTTTGTGCTGTTGGCTCCCAAACAACATCACTTGGTAGCGTGGTCGAGTGTATTACCTCTTTGTGCTGTTGGCTCCCAAACAACATCACTCGGTAGCGTGGTCGAGTGTATTACATCTTTGTGCTGTTAGCTCCCGAACAACATCACTCGATAGCGTGGTCGAGTGCAATACCTCTTTGTGCTGTTAGCTCCCAAACAACATCACTCAAAGTCTCAAACTGATTCATTTCATAGTTTTAGTTTTATTTATCGTCAGTCAGAGATGTATTTTCATACTATGGAAAAAGAACAATATCAATCGGAGATTGGAATCGTTCGACAAATTTCACATGGCCCCGAATTTACTGCCACACACCCAATCGTACGAATTTGATCTAGCTTCCTAATGTTTTTATCTTTTTTTTTTTATAAAGTATAACATACCACCTCAGCAGCTAAGGCCATTGGTGGTCGGGTTTAGAGCAAAATGACACCGAACACCGGATACACCAATCTGTCTATATCACCATCTCATCCAAAACGGATGAGACGATGCCACAGACAGCAGCGCATCCGAAGCCCAAGCCCCGCGACCCCCACTCCAAACCCTTTGGATTTTCTCCATTAGGCACTTTAGGTTCTGAGGGGTTTTATAATTCTATATTTAACAAAATACAATTATGGTTTTACAAATTAAAAAAGAATAAGTACTAAGAAAGAGATAAAATAAAAAAATAAAAGCAGAATCTTAAACGAAAAGTAGAATTTGGTCCATCTAAGTATTTTTATGGAGTCTCTGGGTCCAATTTTAATTTACCAACATTTTACAGTTTGTGATTGGTAGATATACCCAATCTTGTATCATTTAACTCGTATAATGTTTTTATCTGAGGAAAAAGCAATGAGCTTAAATTAGTCAACTGATAGTGAGGGATATTTTGAGGAGTTTGAAAAATCATATATTTTGAGCGTGGTAATCTCTATAAGATGCAGGGACAAATTAAACGAGAATAAATCATTTTCCCCATACATTATGCAGATGCCAACCCTTATTATATCAAACGGAAAATGAACCCACATTTAGAGAGTCCATAATGTTCAAGGAAAAAAATAATTTGTTAAATAACTATACGATGAACAATTCCTTATTATTATGTTATTAATTTCAATAATGAACCTTTGGAATCGATCAAAAAATCCACCCGACGCGCTCCTCAAAAGTTCAGTGTATCAATAATTTATTACCAAATAGCGGACCATCTTCTTCGATGGGCACTTTAGAGACATTGAGACCGTTCTCTATTTTTTGTGAAATATTTAACGCGAGCAAACACACAAGAGCGAACCAAAGATTCAATGCAATAGTATAAATGGAACAAACTTATATTTAATTTTCATAGATAGATTTATCTGGAATTAGCTGTTTCGCCCGTTCTTCGTTACGGTCTATAGCTTGGCGCCTTAGAGGCATGGCCGTTCCCGTGCTAATAGTATTCTATGATTTCCCTTTCAAAAATCGGAAGCTAATAGTATTCTATGATTCCCATTACAAAAATCGGAAAAACGCTCATAACTCGAAAACGGTTGGACCGTTTTTTGCAAAGTATGTTCCAAATTAAGGTTAAAAAGTCCACCTAAAACTTTCTCGCTTTGAGTTGATATGTTCCCGCGACAAAATTTAAGATATCGGACCTTGACCGGCTAAAATCGGTCAAAAATCGAAAAATCGGCCGTAATTCGAAAACGGTTCGACATTTTTGAATTCTGATATTTTTACAGGGGTTTTAGCCTAAGGTTTCGGGGGGGTCCATTCTCATCAATTTTTCGATATCTCTTACCGTTTTGGCTAAACAATTAGTGATACACACACACATATATATATATATTTATCGTTACACATTACATTGAGTTTTATTATTATAGATTAAATATTCGACACTGATCAAATAATATAAATATACCCGGTAGTTATTCAAAAGGAATTGATCATTGACCATCCTTGAGCAACTTCTAGATCAAGGCCGAATGGCAGAAACCACTCTCATTTATACAATGCCATGGAAGAAGAAATGAACAATGCTAAGGCTGGACGAACTCTGATGCACTGACATGCACTTGTGTTGGAATTCCCTTACCTTGAAGTTTATGCAGTTTTAATTAAAATGCACTTTCTTCTCATACATAAAATTGAAAAAAAGCAACAGAGAAGTGCTGTACTTAGTTGGCCATGTTGATGACCACGATCTATACACATTAGTGTTATCAATACACAACTGGTTGTATATCTCCATGGAGTCCGAATTCCAACGAAAACAAATCTCTTTCGGCTCACATAAATTACTTGGCAAGAATTAGATGGAAAAAAACTAGAATACACAAGCTTTCAGAATACAAAATAATTTTTCAAATATCTCATTTCGTTTTTATTCACCAGCTCTTTCAAATGTGGAAATCCTAGTTGCCGCACCCTGTATTTGATATTTTAACATGGTGTCCCAGTTAAGAAGGACAATACGTAAAGGGCTTATTCCAGATGCCAATACCTACCAAAAATGTTTCCTTCAAATTTTTCATAAAAGCATTGTTTTTGAGTTATTCGCATTTTTCATATTTTTTTGCACGTGTACACATACCTAACTCTTCTCCCTGAAGTAATGCGAAAGCGGTTCCAGGGCATAACTTTTTTTTTTTTTTTTTAAAAAAAAAAAAAAAAAAAACTCTCCTGAACATCCGGTTTGCGAATAAGTCAAGTCTTTCAGTTATTTCTATCAAGGGTTGACACACGTACCCCGAAACAATGAAAAAAGCATTTGAGAGCTTAACATTTAACAGCTAGTGGTTTCGCTAACAATTTTCCAGGGATTCTTTAAGGTCCCGAGTTTTTTTATATATATATATATAACAAAATGCTATATTTAAGAAAATATACTGTAGAAATAAAAGTCGAACAACGGTACATAAGTCTTAAGAGTATTATGTAAATAAGTCTTAAGAATTATAACAAACACAGATTTAAAATAGACAGACCACAGACCTATCAATTGAAATCCGAAGAATGTGGCAAGTTTGTTCAACTCTGCAAATGATAAAGGTGGAAGATGAAATTAAGAATTGAAAAATCTTTCCTTCAAAGTATAGCACCAGTAATATTTAAATCAAATACAGGGAGATTCCAAACACTTTGTAATAATGACGACCGGACTCGGTTGAGTGAGTATGAGGGTTTCGTGCCGAGGGTCGGTGGTTCGAGATATTCTATCATTGTCACATAAAATCTCTGGCGCTATCACAAATACAATTTATTAAAAAAAAAAAGAGCAAATCTAAAAATTACTCCCGAAGTTAAAAGAATTACCCTGGAATAAAAGTTCATATTTCCCCCCATACACAAAAAAAAATCACATTTCATATAAAACTACTCCTTACAAGCAAACTAATAAATACTCAGTCCAGTAATTTTCAATTTTCATGAATATAAAAACATTTTTTTGAAAGTTCCGTATGGGGAAAATTGTCAGGTCTGAAAAGAGGGATATTATGGGAGAGAGAGAGAGTAGGCAATGACTGAATGAAATCCTGAAGTGGAACATTGTACAAGAGTTTTGAATTAAACTTCATCATATTTTATAATAAAAACGATCAAACGATATGCATTCCATTCCACACGAGGCATACAACATTTGCTAAAATGCGCGATGAGATATTTCTGACAGGGTTATCATTTGGCGAATCAGACACTTCTGTAAATCTAAATAAATCAGACCATGGGCGTACGCAGCATTTCGTCTAGCGGGGGGCAGCCTTATTTGTGATCCGGGGGGCTTTTTGCTACAGACGATTTTTTTTTTTACTTTCCTTATCCTATAAAAAGGAAAGTATTGTAATGGGCTGAAATTTTCGATGTCGAGTTTTCAATGCCAAAACACGTTTTGGGGTCCCCAGAGCCCAAATCTCGAGTTTCAGCCATTGGTCCGCGTGCCTGTCTGTCAATCCGTCTGTCTGTCTGTGAACAAGATATCTCAAGAACGGCAAGTGCTAAGAGACTGGAAATTTGATATGTAAATCAGTTTTATGCCATGAACGGCAAAATATGTAAGCTTTTGGTGGAAATCGAATATACTGTTGGCGGTTTTATGCCGCTTTTTAGCGGTTTTTCGCATATCCTGCTCAAAATGAGGACGGCAATATAGCTAGAACTTTATACTTGGCGCCTATTCATATCAATTTCATACAAGAAATTGAGAAATATAACTTAGCTTGAAGTGTAATGTATTGTTGGCAGCTAATTCGCGGTTGAAGGCCGCTTTTTATAGATAAGGAAAGTCGTGTGATGTTCACACCAGATTTTTTAAGTTACAGGTGAAAAGTATTTTTATCATAATATCTAGTGTAATTTACGCCGAAAAGTCATAATATCCCACCCTACCCCTTGCTTACGCCCATGAATCGGACTCTGCCAGAGATCAAAAACCGAAACTTTTGACTATAGACTTGTGTAAGCTATAGTTTATAGTTATTTTTAAATAAATTAAATACTAAATACACATTTTCTTCTTCTTTATTTCAGAACGGTTATCCTGCACGTCGTAGATCCCTTGTTGACGACGCAAGATTTGAATCCATCGTTGTCAAACAAACCAAACAAAGTGTGCTAGAAGAAGCTAGAAACCGAGCCAACGGTTAGAAAGCACGATATGTAGACATTGTAGACTAGTATATAGGTAGACAAAGTGTGCTAGAAGAAGCTAGAAACCGAGCCAACGGTAAGAAAGCACGATATGTAGACATTGTAGACTAGTATATAGGTAGAAAGCACGATATATAGACTAACCAGTATATAGGTAGACTAAAAGGCTTTCATGATACCTATTGTTCTGTGTCTAGTTAAATGTCTTACAGAACACATGGTCCGCCAAGAATAAGATAAAAAATGACCGGCATTAATCTTTCTAGAGATCATATGAGTCACAATTTTTTTCAATAAAAAGAATTTATATTTCCTCCAACGGGATGGGTTCAAATTTGAAAACTGATCTATATTTTTAAATTGTAAAACTTTCCTCCTAACTGCCTCATAAAATATCCAGAAAAATATTGCCAATATTTAGATTTTTTTGTCTTTTTATCAAGATTTTTTTTAAAAATAAAATGGGAAAGTTAGATTGCTTTCTTGATTTTTGTAAAAACTCAAAGGAAATTTTTACACAAGAAAATTAATTTCCACTTTATATTTTTGTATTAGAAAGAATACTGAACTGAGTCACTTAAATCGTTTAATATTGGCATTCAATATAAAGCACGCTTTAATTATTTCAATTTTTCTAAAATATTCAAAAATGTCATATCTCTCCATATACTAAACCTATATGAATCATATTCATTTTGTCATCATTTCATTTTGGTTCATTATTTTCAATAATGAACTTTTGGAATCGTTACGCAAAAAAAAAAAACACTCAAATTTGATATTTTACTTTTCAAGGTTCTACGTAGAATCCAAAAATCGAATATAAAAAAATCCGTTAGTTTTTAGTAGCCGCTGCGCTGGCGCTGACACATATATATATATTTTTTTTAATTTGGCTTAACGTCTCTTTAACATCTGTTAGTCATTCAAGACGAGGGTTTTACCCTCCATTCGCTGGAAACTTGCAAACCAGCAACCCACATTGACCTCACCCACCCTGGGTTGGGCCGAAAAAATAGCCAACATCACGAGGGCGCGAACATACGTGGACACTCACATGGAACAACCTCACTGGACGTTGCTTAACTTTAGTGATCGAACGGGAACTGGTGTATTCAACGTGCCATAGACGCTGGCTAGGTACTATGACATAGCTATCAGCTATTTTACTAATGCTAGTAAATATTTCTAGTAATTCCTATTGTCAATGAGTAGTATAAAAATAAAATTCCTAATTTACTTCCTCAGACCAAATTTCGAAGCAACACAGAAGATAATATTGAAATAAACAAGACTTGATGTCGGCCGTAGGTTTATTTTAATTTCGCTAGATTCACACAAGTGCTAGGTACATGCGCGGATATAGACCTCTTGTTTTGGGGGGGAACAATCGCACAATACTTAATAGAAAATTTGGAGGGGGGAGTGGTAGGGACTCGTAACCCAGGGACTGGGGGTTCGAGTCCTGGGCATTTTTAATGAGATAGCATTCAGCAACACCCATACCCATTCATAATGTATAATGTAAAGGGGAGGGGGCGTGGGAGTCTTTCATTTCGAGAAAAGGGGGCGCGGTACAAATAGCTTGGGAACCCTTGTTCTAATTAGAATTCCTCGTTATTTTTTTCTTTCTTAAAGTGAAAATTGTATCCCACAATAAAATCCAATCTTTGGACAATCAAACTATATACGCATATTAAAAAAGTACATGTTGTCCATTCAGTTTAAATTTCAAGTTGCCCTAGGTCTAGGCTTTGCTACTCCATTTCTCAGATCTTCTCAGCATGAGTGCGAATATCTTCAGTGTGTAGTCACACATTTACATTGCATATCGAGATTTGCATTTTTAGTTTATTTCCAGCCAACGATCATACCACGTTGAATACACCAGTTCCCGTCATGTTTGTCCGCCGTACGCCGTGATGGGCACTTTTGCCAATTAGCGTTGACCGATTTGGATGAAATTTGGTGTTTAGGTCCCATCTGGGCTCTAATCGCGCCCCGAAACGTTTGACTGCAATCGAATACACCCTTGGCGATTTTTTTTTTTGCAACCCATTGTGAAAATATGTTTACCAACATATCCAAATATTTTTACCCAAATCCAAAAAGGCAGAGGGGGGGGGGTTCAACACTGCAGCCACCAGAAACATTCCCTTGATCTAAATCGCATCATCTTTTAGATAATGAGACTTTCAACAGCTAATTATTTTTTGAAATTTGCAAAGGTATGCCAGTTAGTTTGAATTGATATCATATCCTCAATATTAAATATTAAATTTCGTTAAGCCAACGATCATACCCCGTTGAATACACCAGTTCCCGTCAAATCACTGAAGTTAAGGAACGTCGGACGTGGTCAATACTTGAATAGGTGACCGCTTGGGAACACCACGTATCGTTGCCTCATTTTTTCGGCCCATCCCAGGCCGGGTAAGGTCAATGTGGGTAGCTGGTTTGCAAGTTTCCAGTGAATGGAGGGTAAAACCCCCGTCTTGAATGACCAATAGATGTTAAAGAGAAATTAAGCCAAATTAAAAAAAAAAATCGTTAGTTCAGTGTGCAAGTATTCCTAAAGTTTATATTTCTGTACAGAAGATATGACCCTAAATTTGACATGCGTACTAAATTTGAAGTCTCCGGCTCTTACCGTTCTCTTTTTAGACAGGATTAATGAAAACCGCTTTAAAACGGGAAAAACCGCCAGCTGTATATTTGATTGCACCCAAAAGTTTCGGGGCACAATTAGAGCCCAGATGGGACCTAAACACCAAATTTTATCCAAATCAGTCAACACTAAGTGGCAAAAGTGCCCATCGCGGCGTACGGCGGACAAACGGATTTTTTTTTTATTCGATTTTTGGATTCTACGTACCTTGAAACGTATAATATCAAATTTTGAGGGGGGGTATCATTATTGAAAATAATAAACCAATATTTCAAAGAACAAATATTTTCCTTCACGCTACGCCACTCAAATAATTTTTATTCCTGTTTAGTTATTAATTTTTTTTTAAACTTTACTCGTTTTTCTCGTTTTGATTGAGTTCTATTTTCGCATGATGTTTTTAACATGTTTTGTTTTTGTGTTTTTCTTTTTCCACGCATGGTTGTATTTTTGTAGAAGACGTATTTTCTGGAGCTCCTTCTTATCTACAACAAAAACAAGGTAAGAACAGCGCACAATAATGATTTAATTCAATGTCATGTAGATCAGGATTTTCCTTATCATTAGCTGTTGGTGGTTGTAAAAATCATCTTCTGCGACACAATGCCAAGAATACCTATAGGGGAAAAAATGGAATACAGAAATTTAAATAAAAAGTTAAACGTTCCTTTAACACCCAAGGTCATTCGAGTTTTATCCTCTATTCGCTGGAAACCAGCTATCCAAATTGACCTCACCCAGACTGGTTTGGGCCGGAAATAGCCAACATATCTGATCTAAGTTGCTCTAAAAGTAAAGATTTTTTTCTTTACAAATATTAAAATTTCGCATCAATGGCGCGTTCCGGGGTTGACAGTCCACACTGGATCGCAGTTACTTTAGCGGATAAGTTACAAGCAGGTGCCACATCCCAAAATATGCTAGTTTACACTAGCTATATTAAATCGCAATTTTCCTTGAATTACTGCAGAGTAGTTACTCTATGAAAAAATATGCCAAGGTAACAAAGTTATATAAAATAGATAAATTCAAAAAATAGTGGTACCAGACGGATACTATTAATTTTTTTTGGAGCAAGTTACAAATTATTATTTTCGTCCTTATAGAAGAAAAACCAAAAATCATTGAAGCCAAATCTTCGGAACCTAGAATAGAACCAATTGCTGAAAAACCAAAAGTTGAACCAGAACAGCAGCAACAACAACAAGAGCCAGAACCTACACCAGGTAAGTTAAAATTAGGATACTATCAACCTAGGGGCCATGTGAAAAAATGAATAGACCCTTGAATGAAAGGCAGGGCAGTAGACAGAAAATCCGGGCCGGGGGGGAGGGGGGATTTTACGGGCACCTCTATTATTCTCTTTTATCTAAAATCATAGGGCAGTAATAAAAGTAAAAGTAGGCAATTTACTTAGTTGATGTGAAAAGTTGTGTACGCTTCTTCTTGGCAACACATAATTCGATTATCAGATGTTAATGTTTACGAAATATACCAATATTTATGATTGCTATACAAGCTGAAAGGTCGCACTATATTTTAAAATCAGTGTCCTGCAATAGCCATTGTCCCATATTAGACCACTATCGCTAAACTTCCGATTTTGTGTGTTTGAAAAATTTTCAAAACTTTTAAGTTGATATTCAGAAAAGAAAACTTGAAATTTTTCATTATGATATTTTCTCACCGGACCTCTTAGTAAATCCCTGGCCTTCCCCCCATTTCCTCTCGTCGGGCCTGGTGACAGGTAATCACTAGACGAGGTTCCCGTTTTTGAACTTGTAACTCTGAAATGGCTGGCCATACTTTGCAGAAAATGTCCTAAAATAAGGACTAAGCGGCCATCGAAAACGTTCTCGCTTTGAGTTGATATGTTGTCGCACTTATCGCCAAGAAATTTAAGATATCGGACCGTGACTGTCTGATTTTTTGAATAAATTAGAAATTTGGCCGTAACTCGAAAACGGCTTGACATATTTTAGTTTTGATAATTTGCCTGGGGTCGGAGACCATGATTTTTTTTAATACACAGATGTGAGAACAGCAGGTGACTATCACAAGCAGATAGTCTAATTAAACAATAGATAAACGATACATAGTTGATGACCAAAATAGAAATTATAAAATAGAATTAAAAAAAATATTCAAGGGCATATAAAACAATATTGAAGAGCAAGGACCTTTACAAACACAAAATATAAATGATGCAATCAAATTATTGGAACTTTCCTGGGCCTACGTGAGGTAGAGAACATAAAGGGATGCCCAATGTCGGACCAGCTGTACGTCCAAAACGAAACACCAACACTAGAATTATTTTTTTAGCTTAACGTCTCCCTTTAACATCTAAGGTTTTCGGTACGGGGGTTTTAACCTCTAATCGCTGGAACCTAAAACCCTACCAGCATGGTTTGTGCGGGAATGGTCAGCATCAGGAGCCCTCGAACCTACGTGGTCACTCACCAAACTCCCCTGGTCTTTGCTTAACTTCCGTTATATAACCGGAACTTGTGTATTTAACGTGCCATCGACGCCGACCAACTACAGACTCTAGCCAAGTAGATCGGCAGACCAACTATAGACTCCAGTCAAGTAGATCAGCAGACCAACTATAGACACTAGCCAAGCAGATCAGCAAACCAACAATAGACTCTAGCCATGTAGATCAGCAGACCAACTATATAGACTCTAGCCAAGTAGATCAGCAGACCAACTATAAACTCTAGTCAAGTGGATCAGCAGACCAACTATAGACTCTAGCCAAGTAGATCAGCAGACCAACTATAGACTCTAGCCAAGTAGATCAGCAGACCAACTATAGACTCTAGTCAAGTAGATCAGCAGACCAACTATAGACTCTACCAAGTAGATCAGGACAAAGTCGAGCATCGCATCGTACTTGACTGTATTTAAAACGATATTCTTTTTTCTGGTGATGTGCAATGTCCGTTGGTTTAATGTTTTGATATTTTTTTTAAACTGTCGTTTCCCTCCAGAAGTTATGGATCGAGGAATGACGCTTGAAAGGGAGATTACTGCCCATGATTAGAAACAGTTTATTGGTTTATTCATATAATTATATATTCAAATAGCCGCATTTTACTAACTGAAACCCCAAATATGACATACTTACATACAAAATTTCAAATCTCTAGCTCTTACCATTCTCATTTTATACAGCAATACTGAAAACTGCTAAAAAGCGCAAAAATCGCCAAGGGTATATTCGATTGCACCCAAAAGTTTCGGGGAACAATTAGAGCCAAAATGAACCTATATACCAAATGTCATCCAAATCGGTCAACGGTAAGTGGCAAAAGTGCCCATCACAGCGTACGGCAGACAGCGCGGCGGACAAATGGATTTTTATTCGATTTTTGGATTCTAAGTACCTTGAAACGTATAATATCGAATTCCAAAGGCTCATTATTGAAAATAATAAACCAAAATATTAATCTATAAAGTGACTTCAGTTAAATTCAATCAGGCAGTAAATCATTTGGTCTACAATTTAGTGAACAAAGACATGGCTTATTGCATAGTTCTATAAAATATTTATGGTTAACAGGCTGCCACCTAATATCGTACTGGTTGAAGCGGAATACACATCTTTAAGCAATGCAATGGAGCAAATGAATTGGGTAATGTGAAATTGCATTTGTTTGTGTTCATTCGTTTGTTTATTTATCATTTGCTTTGATTTTGTTTTCGTGAGCATGTTTTTCATTTTGCATCTGTTTGATTTTGCCTGTTATTTTAGAAATTATTGAAGTACCCGAACCGGAGCCAGAAGTACTTCCACCATCCGAGAACCAATCCACATCAAACAATGGAAATGGTAGGTACTAGAAGAATAAGCAAAGAATGGCAAATGCTTTCACTATATTATCTGCTATAACATTTGTTATAGTTGTTGTTAACTTTCTCAACGACTCTCACTGTGTCTCCAGGACAAGAAAGGCGGCCTCTCCAACAGGATCTGTCCATAATGCTGACGGCACAAGATTAGTTGGGTTTGATGGATAGTTGCTCATGATTTACATCATGAGCAGCCAGCATACATAAATGAAAACGATCAGATACTTCAGGGTTTAGCAAGGATTTATATACCAACTCTTTGAGGAAGTATCTGGAGCAGCACGGCTGGGTCCAACGAAGGAAAAACATAGTGAGTTGTCATCGGATGGTGAAAGCATTTGCTTGGTATTTATGCATATACTGGATTATAGGTCACTACTTTGTGAAATTACTTTGTTTTATGTACAATAATCAATATCGTTTGTACAAGAAATTGAAAAATACAACTTAATTTGATGGTTAATATATTGTTGACCGCCAATTAGCGGTTGAAGGCCGTTTTTTGCCGGTTCCGCCTAAAACCAGAATGGAAAGAACTAGAACTTGAAATTTCGTGCCAATTCATATCAATTCCATACAAGAAATTGAAAAATGCAACTTAGGTTGAAGTGCAGGTAATATAGATTTGAGCTCTGGGGACTTCAAAACGTGTTTTGGCGTTGAAAACTGACATGGAAAATTTCAGCCCATTGCAATACTTTTTTTTATATAGATAAGGAAAGTCGTGTGATTTTCACGCCAGATTTTTTAATGGGTAAAACACAAGAAATTTTATCAATAATATTTTGCAATAAATCCCAATGGTTCATTATTGAAAATAATGATATCAATAATAGACATAAGTTAAAAAAAAAAAAAAANAAAAAAAAAAAAAAAAAAAAAAAAAAAAAATCTAAAACGTAAAAATTAGACATCAAATTTAAAAAACACCAACAGTTAAATTTTCATGACCCTTTAAAAATAATTCCTGCAAAATTAGTGTTTTGACAAAGAAAGCCTCAAGTCTAACGCTTATAACAAATGTCGTCAACACAAGAATTCCTTTGATGATTTTGTCAACTCCATTATTGAGGCTAAAGTAGAGAGAAAGACATTCAGCAAAAGAGCTGCAAAAGTTTCATTTCCTGCCAGAACACTCTTCTTTATTTCTGTTCAAGGAAAGTTCTAAAAAACTCTTGGAAGAGCTCTCTTTAGCAATTTCCTTTACTTTTATCCTATGATGTCATTATCACAAATCATAATTTTCAGCAACTCAACTGAAATAACTTACCCACACACATTTTTCTTTTCTCATTTTCTTTTTTTGAAAGAATAAAATTTTAAATATAATCTCAGATATTAAATGAAGTAGGATTTGTTCTTGAGAATAAGGGTGCTCTCAGGGTGCATTGTTTATATAAGTAAGGAAAAAACAATTAGTCATGTTGTTATGGGAGTCCGTGAGCAATACTGCCAATACTTACTTGGGGTATAATAAAGTACTTAGCATATTACTGGCACACCTCAATGTTTTAAAAATGGCTATTTAAATAATAATTGTTGCCTGTTATTTGATTTTTTCAATTATAAATAACTAGCATCCCCCGATCGCGGCTTCGCCCGCGCATATTTTATATGATGTAAAAAAATATATTTTTTCTCGCTCTAATGTATTTCTTTCGGGAATTGTTTACTTTTCGCGATTTCTACACCTTAAAATTAAAATTTTGCAAAATCCTTTCTGAGTGCACACTTACATGGTGCAACGAAGGTCCCTGTCAAATTTGTAGCATTAATATTTTCGGTTCTACGTTTATCAGTCACTTAGGACATTGCTTTTATATATAAAGATATTTATAACTAGGAAAAAATCTTAGAAACAAAAATTATATTATTTTAAAAAAATACGATAAATATTAACGGTTATTTCTCCCAGAAAACACGTGGATACGGTTTTCCGTATCCACGTGTAATATAATACGGTGTAATTATCAATATGCTTCGTTCTGAAAGGATTATACTGAGCACTTTATCCGAGTTAATATGCTTCAAAAGACAGTAAGTAATCGGGTAATGATGTGTTCTATGATTTTAATCAATCAATAGTGGCATTATCGATGATCGTTTCCGATGGTAGCCGGATGTATGCGATTGCAGCTCTAAAGATTTTAATTGGGCCCCAAGAACCATGTTGCTGCGATATACTTCAGTAACATAAGATTAGGTTTCTGTGTTATTTTACGTGTGAACTCCACATGTAACAAACCGTTCCCTCTAGGGATGGACTAGTCTTCCACGAGTCGACTCACTCACGAGTCGAAACATCTTTTTGAAATGAGTCAACTCTTCAAAGAGTCGACTTACGAGTAGCATTTTTTTATTGTTGACTGATAAAGATAATAAAGGGAGAAATATTTTTCCGGGTGTTTGTTGTTTACTGTAGGAAAATGTTCTTTTATTCTGGTGACGATTGATTGTGATGTCTTTTTATTTTTAATGTATTCGCCGAAGTTGGGGACGTTTATTTGGTAAATGCCACTCTTGTCAATTCGTTTTATAATGTCTATCTGATCAAATAAGGCGTTTTTGAAAATTGTCATTCGATGCAAGTCGAGAGTCGACTCATTCAGTCTACTCATATCTGTGAGTCGAGCTCACCTAGGTGAGTTGAAAATCCCATCCCTAGTTCTCTCTAGCACTTCACAATTTATTTGTCGTGAGGCACAAACATCATAATTATAAACTAGAGTATCCCCATTACAAACGTTTTTCTGTCTACGAGAAAAAAAAAATCGTCCCATTGAATTTTGACGTAACTTTGAACATTATTCACACATATCTAGATATAATTAGGATTGCATTTATTTCTTCATTTTACAGATCAAGGTTTAACTGAGGAGGAAGTCATTTTGGAAAAAGCTGCGAGCGAAAGCAATGAAGCTGAAAATGCTATCCAAACAGCGGCAATTGTTTTACGCATGCGTGAAGGAATGGGATCTCTCGCCAGAATTTTAAAGACAATTGAAGTGAGTTTTGAAAGGAAAAAAAGAGAATGGTTTCTTCATCATGTCTCAGGAGGGCCCACCAAACGTGGTATTACA
>CM022880.1:31207953-31257450 GCA_012654025.1 Pachypsylla venusta
GAAAAAAATTTGGGGGGGGGGGGGGCTATAGCCAGCCAGCCCCCCTTGTGTACGCCCCTGTTGCCAGCAATCGGGTTAACGAATCTGGATTTATAATCGGATTAATGTACCAAAAGAATAACGCAGTGAGATTTGACGATGAGTTTTGAAAAGCTTTACTAACTAAAGTAGATCTCCTCCCTGAAGCCAAACATCAAGTGATGTCTCTGAGCACACTCCAATCCAGAGCGACAATTTTATTTCCTTCAGAGTTTGTCACTATAAGTCCTAAGATTTCAGAATCTGATCTGTCTGTAGTTATTTATATTCACGAGATTGTTCGTTTATTCCAGACAGGACACCAGTCTCAAAAAAAAATCGCACGATCGATAAATCAAATCGCAAAAGGCATTGTTTTTTTTTACACCTGTCAATTTAGTACAAGCAGACACAGATCGACATTTGATTTTGTTTCAGCAAAGGTTTCTCCCTTTGAAAAAGGTAAGATTGTACATTTTGAAGTAATGAATGCTGTTTAAGTGTTCAAAGAAATCAAATTTAACATACCTATCGGTTTATAATATTTTACCGACCAACAAAAAAATCGTCCCCCCACTCAAAATTTGATATTTTACCCATTCAATTACGTACAATTCGAGAATCGACAAAGAGCACCTTTGTCCGCCGTGAACGACAGTTTCGCCACTTACGAAGAACGATATGTCTCTGTATGAAGTTTCAAACTCAAATTTTAGCATACATAAACATCACTAAAATTAAGTTGGTTAAATTGGGATACTAATGAGACTAAATAGAAATACGTTAATTAAAGATTGTCAAAAATTCTGTCATGCGTCATGGCATTTTTTTCGGGTCCTACACCGTGGAGTTAGGTATGTTGTGCGATTGTGTCCCCCCAAAACAATAGGGCTATATCCGCGCATGAACAACCATCGGGACGAATCAGAATTCCCGAGTTTCCCCCTCCCCCCTAAAAATACCCCTTCCAAGAAAAACAATGTAACGTTTTAAAATAAAAACGGTGGTAATAATGAAACAAAATAGAAAATTTAGTTATTTTTTTACAGAACTTCCGAGACAAATTCTCAAATTCGGGACACATGATTTATCAGAAATTCCAAGGCCCCCCCCCTCTAAAAAATCCTCCTCCCCAGAAAACCAATGTAACATTTAAAAATGAATAAAAATAAACAATGCGGAATAGAGTAGGTACATAGAGCACAATAAAAAGTATTTCTATGTTTAATCAAAAACTAACAACACCACAGACTCCATTATTTTGCCAAGAATTTATTTAATTCGCCAATTTTAATGATTTGGAACAATCTACTAAGAGGTATATTAATAGATCGCAATTAAATGTCGCCATATTAATTTTAGTCTATTTTAAGTTTGCCATTTATTTTTGTTTTCAAGTATCTATCAAATGAAGGGTTTATCTTTAAAGGGATCTTAACACCTCATCACACAGGCCCATGCGCAGATATAGGGGAGGGCCCGGAAGGCATGTGCCTCCCCAGTTTTTTTTAAGCGGGCGGTGTTTCTCAAATTTCATTATACCTAATCATGTAAAAAATTTAAAAACAAATCAAGTGAATGTTGATCCGCTGTGTCTTTTATTCCATTGAGAGGAGGGGGACACGGGCCCCTAAATAATTCCCAATCCTGAGACTAAATAGAAATACGTAAATAAAAATTCGTTAAAAATTCTGTCATCCGTCATGGCACTTTTTTTCGTCATCACGCATATAAAATCGCCCTTATGAAAGGTATTTGTGGTAAGCTCTACAGCTTTTAACAAATTAGGTATTGTAGCTCAATAAACATTGCATTAAAAAGTACTGCCAAGGACTCGAACGGGTCTCTCGGTTACGAGTCCCTCCCCCTCCAAACTTTCTCTTAGGTATTTTGTGAGATTGTGCCCCCCCCAAACAAGAGGGCTATATCCGCGCATGCAAACGCTCCTCATTTTTAGCAAAACGCTCGCGGCGCAGCGTTTAGCTGGCTCAAATGTCGATCAATATACTGTGTTCAATTTTGTTTATATTGAGATGACATTTTGTATACTAAAGAATAATTAAAATTTTTATCAATTTATTTAATCAAATCGTAAAAATATATTACCAAATTGTAGGTAGAACATAAATAATATACAGGGTGTCCCAAAAGTCCGAGACCACCTAAATATCTTTTGAACGGCTTTATGAGGAGTTTTGAAATTTTGCATAGTATATTATCCCAAAATAAATCACCTGATGGTGTGACCAATTTTTCAGGGCCGGGTCCCATGTGGCCCCCAGGGGTCCAACTTTTGTTTTTTAAATACGAACCCCCATCTTGTGATACATTTTCAGAAAGACAATAGAATAAGAAGTACTTTGCAAAAAAATGCACACGCCTAGCTAGTTTGGTTACAAAATGGCGGCCATTTGAAATTTCCATGACTTTCAAGAGAGTCTAAAACTAGGCGAAATATGTCTAAAAAACAGGTTCCTCGACATTGGTGTCCTATGGAATCATTCAATATCCCATTGCAAATAATTCGCCTAGTTTCAGACACGTTTGGAAGTCATATCTTGGAAATTTCAAATGGACGCCATTTTGAAATTAAACACGCCATTTTGAAATTAATTTTTTTTGCAAATTACTTCTAATTCTATTGTCTATCTGAAAATGTATCACAAGATGGGGTTCGTGTTTAAAAAACAAAAACTGGACCCCCTGCGTGCCACATGGGACCCGCCCCTGAAAAATTGGTCACACACTCAGGTGCTATAATAATGGGATATATAATATCACGCAAAATATCAAAACTACACATAAAGCTATTCAAAAGATATTCAGGTAGTCTCGGACTTTTAAGACACCCTGTATATTTATCCAGTTGGAGATGCAAAATAAAAAAAAACTTTCTGTCCAAAGTTGCATGGTATCAAGGAGATATGTATCGGTCATCTCGATAAATCCTTGACGATGAAATTCAGGGTTATACAAATGTCAAGCTTTTTTTTTTACATAATCGAATTCTTCATTAAATTCCGTTCAAAGGCCAGCGTGACATGATATTTAAAAGCGGTGATACAAAATAAATTCTACATGATTTTTTTTTTTCAAATAGATATCCATGTGTGACGTATCATATTAAAGTGAAAATATTCCCTGATTTATTTTATAATAAAAACTAGCATCCCCCGATGGCGGCATATTTTACATGTGGAATAAATATAGCGTGTACGCTGTTGTATGTATGTATGTATATACTCGTACATGTATCATGATATCTCTCTTGTTCCAATGTATTTCTTATGGGGATTGTTTACTTTTCGCGATTTCTACTTCTTAAAATTAAAATTTTGCAAAATCCTTTCTTACTGCATACTTATATTCTTAGTGCACACTTACATGGTTCTTAGTGCACACTTACATCTACATTGATCAGTCACTCAGAACATTGCCTTTTATATATAAAGATACTTCTTTTTTTTTAGCTTAAAATCTGAATGCTCGACATTTATGGAAGATGACGTCCAATGCAATACGAGGTCTTCGAAGAAAAAAGTCTGGTTTATCCGAAGTGAAAATAGCTGTGATAGGAGCTCCAGGTGTAGGAAAAAGTGGTAAGTGCCACTGCGCCAAACATTTAAAGGTTCGTAGATTTTAGTCCAACCTTTTGTTTGGCTGTTCCTTGTCTCCGATTCTATCTTTCCCCATCTCTAGAGTTTAATAATGAGTTCCAAAATACATACCGTCCGCGATACAGTCTGCTCTAATTAATATTAAAAGTGCATCAAGATTTAATAACTGGCCAGCTATCACAAAAGCGGCAGGTATTATTTATTCCTTTTTTTTTTTTTTTTTTTTTTTTTTTTAATTTTTTTTTTTTTTTTTTTNTTCAACACGCATTTTTTTTTTTTTGAACCTAATCCAATACTACTCCCAACACGTCCTACCCAACAAACTTGCTGTTCAATTCTATTGAATTATAGATAAAAACCTATTCGTAAACCTACCGAATGTACATACAAAATTTCATTAAAATCGGTAAAGCCGTTTTGGAGGAGTATGGTAACAAACACTGATACGAGAATTTTACATATTAGATTAAGGTTTCCATATAACCGACATTTTATATCGATATTCGATCATCAGATAATATCGCTTATCGATATCGGTATAGTCGATATACTTCTTCCGATACGGCAACCCTAATTCGAAGCAAACAGCCTCCAACTGAATTTCTGAGGTACCTTGACAGATCAAGGGAGTAATTTCAACTTTTCTCAACAATGCTGCCTGTCTTCAAAAATAGGTACTTATTCATCCCAGAAAGTAACAATATTTTTTTAAAAAAATTTATATAGATTAACGTGTCTCGAACATCTATTGGTCATTCAAGACGGGGGTTTTACCCTCCATTCGCTGGAAACTTGCAAACCAGCTACCCACATTGACCTCACCCAACCTGGGTTGGGCCGGAAAAAGCCAACGATACGTGGTGTTCCCAAGCGGTCACCCATCCAAGTACTGACCACGCCCGGACGTTGCTTAACTTCAGTGATCTGACGGGAACTGGTGTATTCAACATGGTATGATCGTTGACTATAAGGTATTATTCCTGTTTCTTGTTAGCACTCTCACAAGTAATTTGTTACTTATCCTCTGCTAGTTTACAAAATTAAGTCTGGCTTGTGGCTGAATGGAACCTTCCAAAGCAAACATGTCCTAAAATAAAGAAAAAAAAATATCAAACAACGCTTCTTTCCGCTCTTTTCAAATACATGGTGTCCCATTTTAAGTGACCAACTCAATTCATTCCTGGAGTCACAAAAAAAAATATTCTGACCGAATGTTCATAAAAAAAGAAGGGGGCGTATTATGATAACCCTGGCTGACTTGCCGAGGTTGTCCTTCAAAGTCAGATGAAGGTCAACTTCATTTTCTAAAAAATGAGACGACCTGAATTTTATTTCATTTTCGGATTCCCCATTTAATTCTACGTTCATTTGACTATTCACTTCATGTTTTCGTTAAACTTTTTTGCGACTAAACTTAGTCGAGTGCTGAAAAGATATCCCTAAGTAAGCGATGTTTTTGATCATTGTTCTCATTTGGGAATATTTTTTGGTCTGACATACCCGTGTGCCATATTGAAATGCATTGCGAGAGTGATTTTTTTTTTTATAAAATAAACAAACAAGTTAAAAAAGGAAACCATCGTATAGGAAATGACGAGAGCTTTCATTCAATATGCCGCACGCGTATGTCAGACCAAAAAACATTCTCAAAATTTGGCACAAAAAAGTTTAACGAAAACATGAAGTTAATAGTCAGATGAACGTAGAATTAAATTGGGAATCTGAGAATGAAATAAAATTCAGGTCGTCTCATTTAAGAAAATGAAGTTGACCTTCATCTGACCTTGAAGGACAACCTTGGCAAATTAGCCAGGGTTATCATAATACGTCTCCTTCTTATGCAGATCAAAATAATACCATTTATTCGGATGCATAACCTTAGCAACCTAGAACATCTTTACTATTACATAAAGACACAGCATTTTTATTGTGGACATAACAGAAGAACATGGGGTAGTTTTTATGTCTATTACTTAACTGATTAATCATCATTTTTATAGAGATTCTTATCTTTCTATAGATAACAAACTATTTAATTATTAAATTTAGAGATGGTATATAGGATGTTTGCAGTCATTATGAAATATAAAAAATACATTTCAAAATAGTAATGTCGTAACAGACGAAAGCGCTCGTGACTCAACAATTTACTTGCGGTTGATACAATTTTTTTTTTCTATTTTGAAATTTATTTTTTATATTTAATTATTGTGGGTATGCCTGCAGCACGGAAAGGCCACACCTCTAGGGCGAAGTGGCGGAGCCTACCAGTAATATAATATGCTACTAGTGTGGTCCTTTTGGAAATGTTCCGCTTTTTTATTTAAAAAAGCGTGAATTTCAATGAAAATGTAAATAACAACAAATAACACATACTCATATTGATCAAAAACATCGCTTACTTAGGGATATCTTTTCAGCACTCGACATAGTCGGGCTATGTTTAAGAAATAATTAGAACAATGATGAAAAAACATTGCTTACTTAGGGATATCTTTTCAGCACTCGACTTAGTCGGGCTATGTTACCAGGCTATGTTTAGGAAATAATTAGAACAATGATGAAAAAACATCGCTTACTTAGGGATATCTTTTCAGCATTCAACTTAGTCGGGCTATGTTACCAGGCTATGTTTAGGAAATAATTAGAACAATGATAAAAAAACATCGCTTACTTAGGGATATTTTTTCAGCACTCGACTTAGTCGGGCTATGTTACCAGGCTATGTTTAGGAAATAATGAGAACAATGATCAAAAAACATCGCTTACTTAGGGATCATGGGCGTAGGAAGGGGACCCTAGGCCAGATGCTGGCTACGCCCTTGTTAGGGATATCTTTTCAGCACTCGACTTAGTCGGGCTATGTTACCAGACTATGTTTAGGAAATAATTAGAACAATTATTTCCTCAACATAATATTCAACGCTATGTTGTAAACAAGATACAAACAATATATGCCAACAAAAAAAACATCTTTGAAGATAAATTCAACTCTAGTGCAATTGATCAGAGTAATGACAACATAATGGAGTATGCAACGTGTAAACAAATGCGTGTACAACCGCACGTGGTCATATTTGTAAAATTAAGGTCAGGGACGTCGCAATCATTTGGAGGCGCCTCGCCTGATGTAACTTTTTATGATTTTTTTTTTCATTATATTCGGCGGACATTCTCCGCTTTACTTTGTATCCAACGGAGTCAAAATACTCCAGATATCAAAATTATGTAATTCAATAATCTCAGACTCGATTTTTGGTTTATTATTTTCAATAATGAACCTTTAGAATCGTCACGAAAAAAAAAAAAAAAAAAAANGGATAATAATACCCCCCCCCCTCAAAATTCGATTTATACGTAGATTACGTAGAATCCAAAAATCGAATAAAAAAAAATCTGTTTGTCCGCCGTCCGCTGTGATGGGCACTTTTGCCACTTTGCGTTGACCGATTTGGATGAAATTTGGTATATAGGTCCCATCTGGGCTCTAATTATGCTCCGAAACAATTTTTTGGGTACCCTTGACGATTTTTATCGCTTTTTAGCGGTTTTCAGTATTGTTATCTAAAAGGAGAATGGTATGAGCTAGAGATTTGAAATTTTCTATGTATATGTCATATTTGGGGTTTCAGTTAGCTCCGAAACATTTGGGTTCAATCAAATATACTGTTGACGGTTTTTACCTCTTTAAAGAGGTTTTCATTAATCCTGTCTAAAAAGAGAATGGTAAGAGCCAGATACTTCAAATTTAGTAGGTACGTCAAATTTAGGGTCTATTACGCCCCAGATTTAAATCGTCACGAGAACCCCCCTATTTTTTTTTGAAAAAAAAAAATTTTGGGGGCCCAAAAAAGGTTTATTTTTTTTGCCAGAAAAATAATAAACCAATGTGTCACGTTGGCAGAGTTTTTTTTTATCAGAGTAGATTGTCCCTCATTCTTAAGTCTTTTTTTATAGCTGCTCATTAAGATTCATCTTTCATAGGTACTTTTGGGACTCCATCAAATTTTGATTATACCAGATAAGGACCGAGGGGGATATATGGAAGATCTCGCAAAAGATGAGATAATCCATAACTTATACACATAGAAATAATCTCTTGAGGGATAGACCCCTAGGATTGAAAATTGTTTTAAGGCAGATAAAAAACTATATCTTCACTTGACTGTAAAATTTTTTAAAATTAAATAGATAGTTTTTTTCTGGATGTTTATTAACCACAGAGGCATAGTGTTCCTTTGTCTTTGTCTTGTCTTGAAAATTGTTTGTCAGACTCAGTGGTTTCCTCTGTGAACCAACATTGTCCACCCTCTGCAAGGGCAGAGACAATATTTTCACAGTTTTAAGTTCTTATTATTTATTTATAAGCATGATGAAAGATTTCAGACCCAAAATGACCGGGAACAAACAATGTTCCTGTGGTCTTATTGAGTCTTTATCATTTTAAAATCTGTTCATGGAATGTCAATGACCGGGAAAAAACCATGTTCCTGTGGTCTTATTGAGTCTTTATCATTTTAAAATCTGTTCATGGAATGTCAATGACCGGGAAAAAAACATGTTCCTGTGGTCTTATTGAGTCTTTATCATTTTAAAATCTGTTCATGGAATGTCAATGACCGGGGAAAAAAACCATGTTCCTGTGGTCATATTGAGTCTTTATCATTTTAAAATCTGTTCATGGAATGTCAATGACCGGGAACAAACAATGTTCCTGTGGTCATATTGAGTCTTTATCATTTTAAAATCTGTTCATGGAATGTCAATGACCGGGAACAAACAATGTTCCTGTGGTCTTATTGAGTCTTTATCATTTTAAAATCTGTTCATGGAATGTCAATGACCGGGAACAAACCATGTTCCTGTGGTCTTATTGAGTCTTTATCATTTTAAAATCTGTTCATGGAATGTCAATGACCGGGAACAAAACATGTTCCTGTTGTCATATTGAGTCTTTATCATTTTAAAATCTGTTCATGGAATGTCAATGACCGGGAACAAACCATGTTCCTGTGGTCATATTGAGTCTTTATCATTTTAAAATCTGTTCATGGAATGACAATGACCGGGAACAAACCATGTTCCTGTGGTCTTATTGAGTCTTTATCATTTTAAAATCTGTTCATGGAATGACAATGACCGGGAACAAACCATGTTCCTGTGGTCATATTGAGTCTTTATCATTTTAAAATCTGTTCATGGAATGACAATGACCGGGAAAAAACCATGTTCCTGTGGTCTTATTGAGTCTTTATCATTTTAAAATCTGTTCATGGAATGACAATGACCGGGAAAAAACCATGTTCCTGTGGTGTTATTGAGTCTTTATCATTTTAAAATCTGTTCATGGAATGACAATGACCGGGAAAAAAACATGTTCCTGTGGTCATATTGAGTCTTTATCATTTTAAAATCTGTTCATGGAATGACAATGACCGGGAAAAAAACATGTTCCTGTGGTCATATTGAGTCTTTATCATTTTAAAATCTGTTCATGGAATGACAATGACNTAAAAAATGACTCCAAACGGATGAAGGATCTGAATCTTTTTTGTGCTATATAAAACCGTCCAGAACATAAGTTGTTACGTTCAAAAAGATGTTCGAATAATATGTTAGATTATTAGAACATTAAAAATTATTTTTTTGAACTGAAACAAGTGAAATTCCGACTTACTTGTTTTTACCAAAAGGGGTCATACAAACAGAACATCGGTTCATTCGGCCTACTTAAAGAAGAAAAGATTTTTTAAAAGTTCTTGTTTTTTTTTATTGCATGGCAGATGGCAGCACATCGAGTTTCATGTAACGTTCAAGGTTGATGTAATGGGGCCTCATTTTCAAATTCAATAAAAAAATAAGTTTTCTGTTTGTTTTCATTATATCACTGTCAATCCCGAAAATCCAGGGATTGGATGGCGAAACCCGGGATTTTTTTCAGCCATTATCGGGCGGGATCCCGGGATCGTAATCTCTATTTGTGACCCTCATTGAGTCACTCATAGTGAAGTAACAACAAATGACATCAAGCTGATATCACAACAAACGAATTGTTATTTTAAACAAGAATAATAGAAAAATAAAATAACACTTTAAACATATTTATCATAAAAAAATTCCCAGGCGCGAATCTACATTTTTAAGGCCAAGTTTCTCTCATTTGCAAAATACCCGACTTGAGCGATCCGAAAGTAGGGCGCTGGTCCTGTGGTTAAACTGGTTTGACCCACATATTTCTTATTTCACCTTGTTAATGATTTTGAAAATATACATCTGAAAGTGAAAACCCATAGCCCCTGTGATCATAGACAAAGGGCTCAGGCAGGGCCGCCAAGAGAAAATCCGGGCCCAAGACTGAAAAGTTGCGGGCCCCTATACAAAAATCTATGAATCCTTAAAAGCAAATAACCTAAACATTAAATATAAGTATCCATGATGTATAATATAAACTAATGATGTTAAATTACTTCTATTAATAACAAATCATGATCAATGAATCAAATCAATCAAGTTTTAAACTGTATAAACTAGCTGATCGAGGTGGCAAAAGCTTTAAAAAAAAAGTTTTTTGACACCCTGGAATTCCTGGCCCCTCCAAAAACCCCGGGCCAGGGGGATTCAACCCCATTCCAATCCCCCTCTCGGTGGGCTTAGGCTCAGGTTGTGCCATAGCGAAGACTAGCCCAACTAATCCTCCACTAAAACATAATTCTTAAGTTTTGAAAGGTTGCCAAAATATTAACATCATTTTATTTATTTGTTCGTTGGTGATAATGTTTGACAATAAATTAAGTATTTGGTCATTCCAGTCAATGAGACTGTAGCGGACCAGGCTGATTCATGACCCAGATATACACATTGAAATAAATAGAATTATGTCAACACAAATAGGACACACGGGAAATTTATCAGCAATACCAATTTCCATCGTCCACCATAAAATACGAGGTGACAGACGCCGGAACCAACCATAACTCTTAATACGACCAGTATATCACCGCTGCGCTGGTACACACAACTCTTTTTGTTTCTTTTCTTTTTTTCTTTTTTTTAATTTGACTTAACGTCTCTTTAACATCTATTGGTCATTCAAGACGGGGGTTTTACCTCCATTCGCTGGAAACTTGCAAACCAGCTACCCACATTGACCTCACCCAGCCTGGGTTGGGCCGGAAAAATGAGCCAACGATACGTGGTATTCCCAAGCGGTCACCCATCCAATTAAATAGTAACACCTTATACCATCCCCTGGATGGCATAAGCTGTCACTATTTAATTTATTATTATTATTTTTTTAATTTGGCTTAACGTCTCTTTAACATCTATTGGTCATTCAAGACGGGGGTTTTACCCTCCATTCGCTGGAAACTTGCAAACCAGCTACCCACATTGACCTCACCCAGACTGGGTTGGGCCGGAAAAAAGCCAGCATCACGAGGGTGCGAACCCACGTGGACACTCACATGGTACAACCTCGCTGGACGTTGCTTAACATCAGTGATCGAACGGGAACTGGTGTATTCAACGTAACATAGACGCTGGCTAACCATAACCCTTAATACGACCAGTATATCACCGCTGCGCTGGCGCATGGTGATTTTGACCCAAAATCAAAAATAACTCGAAAACTAATTTTTTGGTGGTCCATTCGCATGAATTTGTTTATCTCTCACCGTTCTGCCAAAACAAATTCCACACACATAATAATAGAACATATTTCACTTTTCTACATTATGATTTTTGCACTCTGTTTACCATGAAACATAAAATAACAATTTGGAGGGGGGGGAATATTTTCGTGGTTCCATTATTGAAAATAATAACCCCCCCCCTCATATTTTACTTTGTCATATCACACACTTATTACAATAACATCACAACTCAAAATGTGACTTTATGCAACTAGACCATACTCGTATTCCTGCGTTTTAAAGCATCGCGCACCTACTGTAAAGACACTACTGGCTGTAGCTACACTCCTTCCCCCCTGGATGACATAAGGTGTCACTATTTAATTCATTTAAATTCAAATTTAGAAAAAAAACAGCTCATATTGTGACCATTTTCATGGGAATTTTTGAGAAATATTCTGGTACCATCCCAAAATGTAGGCATTTATTCGTCCAGTAGTTGCTCATAGTGCGATTCAAGTTTGTGTCGTTATTCAATTTCAATAACAATCGTTATGACATATCTCAAATTGTGTCAGTATACATTGACCAAAGAAAGCAAAACTTTTTCAAAATAAAGTTAGAAGAATAGCGTATTAAGTGAAAGAAACTCAATTTTCCCAGTCATCAATATGAAATCTTTGAATAACATGTTAATTATAAGTGTTAAAAATATTAACTTTTAAATGAATTAAATTAAAACAAAACACCAAAAACACTATTTATTTTAATTTATAAAGAAACTAGTTTCGAATCATTCGATTCATCATCAGTCTAATAGTTGAGTCTAAGGATGGCTAAACGTAGAAACTTGAAATTTTGGAACACAGATTACTACAATATACGAAAGGGCACAGCTCGAACGGTAAGAGATTTCAAAAAATGACGGAATTATCCTCCCCCCATCCAAAACCATTACACAAAACCTTCAGGAAAAATATATTATGAAATTTATATTTAATCGTATAATTTATGAGTTATGGCCTTTTCGAATATTTGCGAAAAAAACAACAGATTTTATTATCGCATAACTAAATTCGGCAGACATTACAAAAGACGCAATAGCAGGTTAAAGATATGAAGTCGAGTATACCGAACTCTTTCTACCGCTTCACTTTTTATTTAAATAAGAAAATACGAGTACTAATAATTAAAAAAAAAAAAAATGTGAAACCCAATATACAAAACGAACTGCAAAGATAAAATGATTTCAAAATACGAAAGTAAAACGAGTAAATAAATTGAGGAAAAAACAACATAAAATAAATCAAAGTATACTGTGCTCGGTNAGAAAATATCAAAATTATATTTATTACAGATAAATATCTGGTTGCTATGGTATAAATACAGAACAAAATTTGAAAGAAAATAATTTTGTCTGAAATTCTCATCAAATAGTGTGATAGGGGCACAAATATATACCAAACACACAAAATCAACAAATATACATCAAATAAATTTTGTACATATCACAGTACATTATGTTAACATATCACACACCGCCCCTGACAGTAATGGAAGGAATGTGTGTGTGGTACTCATCGCACATTATTTTAACATAAGCACACGTCAGCAAGAGAGTACATATCACACTCCGCCACTGACAGTAATGGAGGGAATATGTGTGTGGTACTCATCGCACATTATTTTAACATAAGCACACGAGCCCCATCCATGACTATCATTTGGTCTGTTTTAGTAATGCCACATCTATGATTATCATTTTGTCTGTTTTCGACATACAGGGACTGAAATAATCAGTTTTTTACTCTCCTGATAACTATAGTGGTTTTAGGTTGTAACGTTATTGTAACAGGTGTGCGTATGATTTTCCTTTTTTTTTTTTTTTCTTTTTTTTTTGCTTAATTGGCTTAACGTCTCTTTAACATCTATTGGTCATTCAAGACGTGGGTTTTACCCTCTATTCGCTGGAAACTTGCAAACCAGCTACCCACATTGACCCGGGTTGGGCCGGAAAAATAGACAGCATCATGAGGCGTGAACCCTTGTGGACACCCAAAACCTCACTGGACGTTGCTTAAATTCAGTGATCCAACGGGAACTGGTGTGTTCAACGTGCCATAGCCGCTGGCTGCGTATGACAACCTTATATGCACAAAGCCCAGTTAGTATGCAGTCAGAAATCAATAATCAACGTAGTTCAGGATGGCTAAACTTGGAGACTTGAAATTTTGAACACAGTTTCTTTTTAGTATTCAGGTACGAAAAAAAAAGGAAAAAGATCAAAAATTATTCATTTTAGGGATTTTCATGTCATTTTTTCCAGGGGAAACAAAAGAATTTAAGGAAAAATATGAGTATTTCACCACAAAATGATTTCCCAACCCACAGACGTAGTACTACCAAAGATCCAAAATTGGGAAATACCACTTCGGGGTGAGGGAAATATCAATTTTCTTCATTCCGCAGACAAAACTACGATTTTTTATATCTGTCAGTAGGGAAGAATGTATAAACTGCTAATTGTACATAAAACTTGAAATGAAATTAGCGCAATGTTGTTACTTTCATGTTCATATTGTTCAAATTTTCGAATATTGCAATATTTGTCTTCTTGAAGACTCTTGTTGATTTAAAGCCAAAATAAGCAAGTAGGTAGAATGTCAAATATTGAGAATTAATTTTAATAAAGAATAAAATACAGAAGCGACCGGACGCATCAAAAATTTACAATTCACAGGATTTTTTCTCAAAAAATCACAATAATAAAATTGGATAAATCCATATTATATTCGAAGTTACAGAGTCCCGGCCTCCTATATTCATTGCTGTGCTATGTTTTATAATATTAATTTCAATAACGAACCCTTAAAATGATATCACACTATTTGCCATAAATTGCCATTATATGCCAAATTTTTATCATTTTTTCTACTTCAATCAGTACCAAACAGTGTTATCAGCAAATATATTTGATTAAATTTGCTTTTGATTGCTTTGATCAAAACCAAACAGTGTTATCGGCAAATATATTTGATTAAATTTGCTTTTGATTGCTATCAGTACCAAACAGTGTTATCAGCAAATATATTTGATTAAATTTGCTTTTGATTGCTTTGATCAAAACCAAACAGTGTTATCGGCAAATATATTTGATTAAATTTGCTTTTGATTGCTTTGATCAAAACCAAACAGTGTTATCGGCAAATATATTTGATTAAATTTGCTTTTGATTNACCCCCAAAATAGTATATAAGGACCCCATAAAAAATATAAAATTTCCGGTTTTTCCCAAATTTTTGGACGGTTTTCACCACCAAAAAATTGGAATTGAAAAGTACCACTTCGGGATGAGCGAGAAAGCTGAAATTTTATACAAAGGTGTTCCCCAGTGCAAAAAGTAATCTTTGAGTAAAATATTGAATTTTTTAAATAGGAGCCGTGTTCACTCTGGGGTCGGTTCCAACAAAAATCTAAAATTGAGGGGATTTAATTCCGCGATCTCAAAATTGTTGTTGAATTTTGTATCCGTAGCGAAGCACGGGAAAACAGCTAGTGTATTATAATATTAATTTCAATAACGAACCCTTAAAATGATATCACACTATTTGCCATGATGCCAAATTTTGTCATTTTTTCGACTTCAAACAGTGTTATCGGCAAAATATGTGATTAAATTAGCTTTTGATTGATTTGATCAATGTCAAACACAAAAGTGACCAAAATTTTTATATAAATAGTATGATAGGGTTTAAACCTAAGACAAACACGTTTCTCATAGTTTGACCGTTTTTGAAATCTATATCATATATAACTAATATTTCTGAGGCGTTTGTGGAGACCCAAGCACTCAATTATCAAAAATACACAAGTAAAGAATTAGAAATAAACTTTCAATCAGAAATCGTAATGGAAAAAGAAAAAAATATGAAAATTATATTTATTACAGATAAATATCTGGTTGCTATGGTATAAATACAGAACAAAATTTGAAAGAAAATAATTTTGTCTGAAATTCTCATCAAATAGTGTGATAGGGGCACAAATATATACCAAACACACAAAATCAACAAATATACATCAAATAAATTTTGTACATATCACAGTACATTATGTTAACATATCACACACCGCCCCTGACAGTAATGGAAGGAATGTGTGTGTGGTACTCATCGCACATTATTTTAACATAAGCACACGTCAGCAAGAGAGTACATATCACACTCCGCCACTGACAGTAATGGAAGGAATGTGTGTGTGGTACTCATCGCACATTATTTTAACATAAGCACACGTCAGCAAGAGAGTACATATCACACTCCGCCACTGACAGTAATGGAAGGAATGTGTGTGTGGTACTCATCGCACATTATTTTAACATAAGCACACGTCAGCAAGAGAGTACATATCACACTCCGCCACTGACAGTAATGGAAGGAATGTGTGTGTGGTACTCATCGCACATTATTTTAACATAAGCACACGTCAGCAAGAGAGTACATATCACACTCCGCCACTGACAGTAATGGAAGGAATGTGTGTGTGGTACTCATCGCACATTATTTTAACATAAGCACACGTCAGCAAGAGAGTACATATCACACTCCGCCACTGACAGTAATGGAAGGAATGTGTGTGTGGTACTCATCGCACATTATTTTAACATAAGCACACGTCAGCAAGAGAGTACATATCACACTCCGCCACTGACAGTAATGGAAGGAATGTGTGTGTGGTACTCATCGCACATTATTTTAACATAAGCACACGTCAGCAAGAGAGTACATATCACACTCCGCCACTGACAGTAATGGAAGGAATGTGTGTGTGGTACTCATCGCACATTATTTTAACATAAGCACACGTCAGCAAGAGAGTACATATCACACTCCGCCACTGACAGTAATGGAAGGAATGTGTGTGTGGTACTCATCGCACATTATTTTAACATAAGCACACGTCAGCAAGAGAGTACATATCACACTCCGCCACTGACAGTAATGGAAGGAATGTGTGTGTGGTACTCATCGCACATTATTTTAACATAAGCACACGTCAGCAAGAGAGTACATATCACACTCCGCCACTGACAGTAATGGAAGGAATGTGTGTGTGGTACTCATCGCACATTATTTTAACATAAGCACACGTCAGCAAGAGAGTACATATCACACTCCGCCACTGACAGTAATGGAAGGAATGTGTGTGTGGTACTCATCGCACATTATTTTAACATAAGCACACGTCAGCAAGAGAGTACATATCACACTCCGCCACTGACAGTAATGGAAGGAATGTGTGTGTGGTACTCATCGCACATTATTTTAACATAAGCACACGTCAGCAAGAGAGTACATATCACACTCCGCCACTGACAGTAATGGAAGGAATGTGTGTGTGGTACTCATCGCACATTATTTTAACATAAGCACACGTCAGCAAGAGAGTACATATCACACTCCGCCACTGACAGTAATGGAAGGAATGTGTGTGTGGTACTCATCGCACATTATTTTAACATAAGCACACGTCAGCAAGAGAGTACATATCACACTCCGCCACTGACAGTAATGGAAGGAATGTGTGTGTGGTACTCATCGCACATTATTTTAACATAAGCACACGTCAGCAAGAGAGTACATATCACACTCCGCCACTGACAGTAATGGAAGGAATGTGTGTGTGGTACTCATCGCACATTATTTTAACATAAGCACACGTCAGCAAGAGAGTACATATCACACTCCGCCACTGACAGTAATGGAAGGAATGTGTGTGTGGTACTCATCGCACATTATTTTAACATAAGCACACGTCAGCAAGAGAGTACATATCACACTCCGCCACTGACAGTAATGGAAGGAATGTGTGTGTGGTACTCATCGCACATTATTTTAACATAAGCACACGTCAGCAAGAGAGTACATATCACACTCCGCCACTGACAGTAATGGAAGGAATGTGTGTGTGGTACTCATCGCACATTATTTTAACATAAGCACACGTCAGCAAGAGAGTACATATCACACTCCGCCACTGACAGTAATGGAAGGAATGTGTGTGTGGTACTCATCGCACATTATTTTAACATAAGCACACGTCAGCAAGAGAGTACATATCACACTCCGCCACTGACAGTAATGGAAGGAATGTGTGTGTGGTACTCATCGCACATTATTTTAACATAAGCACACGTCAGCAAGAGAGTACATATCACACTCCGCCACTGACAGTAATGGAAGGAATGTGTGTGTGGTACTCATCGCACATTATTTTAACATAAGCACACGTCAGCAAGAGAGTACATATCACACTCCGCCACTGACAGTAATGGAAGGAATGTGTGTGTGGTACTCATCGCACATTATTTTAACATAAGCACACGTCAGCAAGAGAGTACATATCACACTCCGCCACTGACAGTAATGGAAGGAATGTGTGTGTGGTACTCATCGCACATTATTTTAACATAAGCACACGTCAGCAAGAGAGTACATATCACACTCCGCCACTGACAGTAATGGAAGGAATGTGTGTGTGGTACTCATCGCACATTATTTTAACATAAGCACACGTCAGCAAGAGAGTACATATCACACTCCGCCACTGACAGTAATGGAAGGAATGTGTGTGTGGTACTCATCGCACATTATTTTAACATAAGCACACGTCAGCAAGAGAGTACATATCACACTCCGCCACTGACAGTAATGGAAGGAATGTGTGTGTGGTACTCATCGCACATTATTTTAACATAAGCACACGTCAGCAAGAGAGTACATATCACACTCCGCCACTGACAGTAATGGAAGGAATGTGTGTGTGGTACTCATCGCACATTATTTTAACATAAGCACACGTCAGCAAGAGAGTACATATCACACTCCGCCACTGACAGTAATGGAAGGAATGTGTGTGTGGTACTCATCGCACATTATTTTAACATAAGCACACGTCAGCAAGAGAGTACATATCACACTCCGCCACTGACAGTAATGGAAGGAATGTGTGTGTGGTACTCATCGCACATTATTTTAACATAAGCACACGTCAGCAAGAGAGTACATATCACACTCCGCCACTGACAGTAATGGAAGGAATGTGTGTGTGGTACTCATCGCACATTATTTTAACATAAGCACACGTCAGCAAGAGAGTACATATCACACTCCGCCACTGACAGTAATGGAAGGAATGTGTGTGTGGTACTCATCGCACATTATTTTAACATAAGCACACGTCAGCAAGAGAGTACATATCACACTCCGCCACTGACAGTAATGGAAGGAATGTGTGTGTGGTACTCATCGCACATTATTTTAACATAAGCACACGTCAGCAAGAGAGTACATATCACACTCCGCCACTGACAGTAATGGAAGGAATGTGTGTGTGGTACTCATCGCACATTATTTTAACATAAGCACACGTCAGCAAGAGAGTACATATCACACTCCGCCACTGACAGTAATGGAAGGAATGTGTGTGTGGTACTCATCGCACATTATTTTAACATAAGCACACGTCAGCAAGAGAGTACATATCACACTCCGCCACTGACAGTAATGGAAGGAATGTGTGTGTGGTACTCATCGCACATTATTTTAACATAAGCACACGTCAGCAAGAGAGTACATATCACACTCCGCCACTGACAGTAATGGAAGGAATGTGTGTGTGGTACTCATCGCACATTATTTTAACATAAGCACACGTCAGCAAGAGAGTACATATCACACTCCGCCACTGACAGTAATGGAAGGAATGTGTGTGTGGTACTCATCGCACATTATTTTAACATAAGCACACGTCAGCAAGAGAGTACATATCACACTCCGCCACTGACAGTAATGGAAGGAATGTGTGTGTGGTACTCATCGCACATTATTTTAACATAAGCACACGTCAGCAAGAGAGTACATATCACACTCCGCCACTGACAGTAATGGAAGGAATGTGTGTGTGGTACTCATCGCACATTATTTTAACATAAGCACACGTCAGCAAGAGAGTACATATCACACTCCGCCACTGACAGTAATGGAAGGAATGTGTGTGTGGTACTCATCGCACATTATTTTAACATAAGCACACGTCAGCAAGAGAGTACATATCACACTCCGCCACTGACAGTAATGGAAGGAATGTGTGTGTGGTACTCATCGCACATTATTTTAACATAAGCACACGTCAGCAAGAGAGTACATATCACACTCCGCCACTGACAGTAATGGAAGGAATGTGTGTGTGGTACTCATCGCACATTATTTTAACATAAGCACACGTCAGCAAGAGAGTACATATCACACTCCGCCACTGACAGTAATGGAAGGAATGTGTGTGTGGTACTCATCGCACATTATTTTAACATAAGCACACGTCAGCAAGAGAGTACATATCACACTCCGCCACTGACAGTAATGGAAGGAATGTGTGTGTGGTACTCATCGCACATTATTTTAACATAAGCACACGTCAGCAAGAGAGTACATATCACACTCCGCCACTGACAGTAATGGAAGGAATGTGTGTGTGGTACTCATCGCACATTATTTTAACATAAGCACACGTCAGCAAGAGAGTACATATCACACTCCGCCACTGACAGTAATGGAAGGAATGTGTGTGTGGTACTCATCGCACATTATTTTAACATAAGCACACGTCAGCAAGAGAGTACATATCACACTCCGCCACTGACAGTAATGGAAGGAATGTGTGTGTGGTACTCATCGCACATTATTTTAACATAAGCACACGTCAGCAAGAGAGTACATATCACACTCCGCCACTGACAGTAATGGAAGGAATGTGTGTGTGGTACTCATCGCACATTATTTTAACATAAGCACACGTCAGCAAGAGAGTACATATCACACTCCGCCACTGACAGTAATGGAAGGAATGTGTGTGTGGTACTCATCGCACATTATTTTAACATAAGCACACGTCAGCAAGAGAGTACATATCACACTCCGCCACTGACAGTAATGGAAGGAATGTGTGTGTGGTACTCATCGCACATTATTTTAACATAAGCACACGTCAGCAAGAGAGTACATATCACACTCCGCCACTGACAGTAATGGAAGGAATGTGTGTGTGGTACTCATCGCACATTATTTTAACATAAGCACACGTCAGCAAGAGAGTACATATCACACTCCGCCACTGACAGTAATGGAAGGAATGTGTGTGTGGTACTCATCGCACATTATTTTAACATAAGCACACGTCAGCAAGAGAGTACATATCACACTCCGCCACTGACAGTAATGGAAGGAATGTGTGTGTGGTACTCATCGCACATTATNGTTTCCAGCGAATGGAGGGTAAAACCCCCGTCTCGAATGACCAATAGATGTTAAATAGACGTAAAGCCAAATTAAAAAAAAGAATAAAAAAAATATATATATTTGATGTTTGGTAGAAACAGGACGATTTCAAATTTGCGAACCACTCAAATATGGAAAACGGATTGGAATTTAAAGAAGCGATGAAAGTAAATATTCATTGTATGAAATCAAAATTTGCAAAATTGTTGCATGTTTGCTTAGTGGCAAATTTGGACCCAAACTTTTCAAATGGGAATACTTTTTTTTTTTTAATTTCATTTTTGAAACCGTCTTAAAAATTCACGTTTAAATGCTTATTAACACTTTATGTTTCGTATGTAAAAATTTTGTGAAATGTGCATTTCATTCTGCTGACATATAACAAATAAATTAAGGTGGTAACACACGATTTGTCATGATTCCAAAATTTTGGCGCAACTTATTTGTTCCAAAATTTTGTATATTTGTTGAATTTGTGTGTTTGGTATATATTTGTGCCCCTATCACAGTATTTGATGAGACTTTCAGACAAAATTATTTGCTTTAAATTTTTTTGTGTAATATACAACCAGATATTTAATTTGGCTTAACGTTGCTTTAACATCTATTGGTCATTCAAAACGGAGGTTTTACCCTCCATTCGCTGGAAAATGGCAAACTAGCTACCCACATTGACCTCACCCAGCCTGGGTAGGGCCGGAAAAAAAGAGCCAACGATACGTGGTGTTCCCAAGCGCTCACCCATCCAAGTACTGACCACGCCCGACGTTTCTTAACGTCAGTGATATGACGGGAACTGGTGTATTCAACGTGGTATGATCGTTGGCTAGATATTTATCTGTAATAAATATAATTTTGATATTTTCAATTTCTGATCGAAAGTTAATTCTGTTTTTCTTCAGTTGTGTGTGTTTCTATAGTTGAGGACTTGAGCGTCCATAGACGCCTCAGATTTTTTTTTAAAAATATAATTAATGGGAATAGTTTTCAAAAACGATCAAACATGACAAACGTATTTGTCATGCGTTGAAACCTTATCAGACTATTTAGACAAATTTTAGTCCCTCTTGTGTTTGATATCAAAGCAATCAAATAGCGAATTTAATCAAATATATTTACCGATCACACTGTTTGCTACTGATTGAAGTCGAAAAAATGACAAAATTTGGCAAATAGTGTGATGCCCACTTGCCCACTTTAGACTTAACATTTCCAAATAGCCATAAATAGCTAGCAAGCTAGCCAATCTGATTTAGACGAATTTTCGTGGTTGAGTTAAAAGTGGAAGAGTAACTGCGAACATGGAACAATGTATTCAATGTTGCAGATTTTTGTTACAAAGGAAACACAAAATTTAAATATTCAATTAAAGGAAATTTTTCATGACTCTTACAAAATTAGAAAATCTGAAAAATTTGCAAATTAACAAACAAGCTTGTTTATTTTGAATTGAATTCAACATTAGCAAGTTCTTTAATCTACACCAAACTCAATGTAACGATAAATATGTGTGTGTGTGTGTGTGTGTGTGTGTGTGTGTGTGTGTGTGTGTGTGTGTATGTATGTGTGTGTGTGTATCACTAATTGTTTAGATGAGAATGGACCCCCCTCCCCCCGAAACCATAGGCTAAAACCCCAGAAAAATATCAGAATTCAAAAATGTCGAACTGTTTTGGAGTTACGGCCGATTTTTCGATTTTTGACCGAATTTAGCAAGTCATGGTAGGTGGCCTTTTTAACATTAATTTGGAACATAGTTTACAAAAAACGGTCCAACCGTTTTCGAGTTATGGCCGTTTTTCCGATTTTTGAAAGGGAAATCATAGAATACTATTAGCACGGGAACTGTCATGCCTCTAAGGGGCCAAGCTATAGACCGTAGCGAAGCACGGGCGAAACAGCTAGTTCTTCAATAAGTTCCATGATGAACCCTTTTAACTGCATTTTAAAATTATAATCCGTTCTCGAGATATTTGGGTGGTTCCCAAATTCCAAAAACACCCTTCATTACGGGACCTCAATCTCAGTTATAAAACATTTTAGACACCACTAGCATAAATCTAATTTACGGTTTACTCAGCCTTTTCTTTGTCACATTCATTCCCTAAAAGGGTCACGGAAAACTAATTAGTTCTACATCATATATTTAAAAGCGTACACGGAAATGTGTTCTACGACAAGGGGTTAAATTTACCAGCACAAAATATACTACCTGAGTTTGTATGAAATGAATTTCAAGTGTCTAAGTAGAAATTTTGAACTCAGGCCAAGGTTTCTTAATGTTTTCAATGTTGAACTTGAAATGTTTAGTCGGTGTAAAGTAAATCAAAATATGAACGGAAAATTACACAGACATAGAAAATATTATCATTGTCATTTGGGTAATATTTATCATTATCATTTATCCGTACTATTGGTTCATTCCAAAAAAAAGGTGGCAGCATCGTATTTGATGGTATGGGACCATCAACCAACCATTACCTATTAGATGTATACGCCGATCCATCAGTTTCCTGAAACCTAGGATAGAGGAGTACCTACCAACACGCACCATTGACCCTCTACACTACAAACTGTGCATTGGCTATATCCACACCCGCACAGTCAAAGATGCGATCGCCCAATATCAACCAAACAGGGTGTCGGGACGCCATCCACCACCAATCGCCAAAGAAGAAGCAGACCTGCCAAGAGAAACCAGGTCCAAACTGGCACAACTACGCTCCGGATGGTCCGGATTACTCAACTCACAACTACGCTCCGGATGGTCCAGATTACTCAACTCACAACTACGCTCCGGATGGTCCAGATTACTCAACTCAGAACTACGCTCCGGATGGTCCAGATTACTCTACTCACAACTACGCTCCGGATGGTCCAGATTACTCAACTCACAACTACGCTCCGGATGGTCCAGATTACTCAACTCAAAACTACGCTCCGGATGATCCAGATTACTCAACTCACAACTACGCTCCGGATGGTCCAGATTACTCAACTCATACCTCAACAGTTTGGACGCCACTATCAAAAATGAATGCAACCTCTGGCATGGACAGCCACACGATGTTCATCATCTGTTTGACTGTCCTCAAAGTCCTACCATACTCACAACACATGATCTCTGGACCAGACCGAAAGAGGTGGCAGAGTTTCTCAACCTACACAACAAACTTGATCTGATCTGACTTGTCGTCTGTCGCTACAACTCTTAATGTTTTCAATGTTGAACTTGAAATGTTTGCTCGGTGTAAATTAAATCAAAATATGAACGGAAAATTACGCAGACATGGAAAATATTACCATTGTCATTATGAATAATAATCATCATTTCAGTCTTTGTCTGTTCTTACAATTTTCTTTCACTATCATTATTCAGCAATAACTATTGTTGGAGGCTAATAATTGACATTGGCCAATATATCATACAACATCCATTCCTCTGTACGTACAAAACTGTAGGTATAGAGACGTACAAAATGCTTAATCTGAATAATGAATATATAAATGAGAAATACAAAATAACCCATTTTTTTTTTCTTTTTCTTACTATCGAATTTCTCTAACAGCTAAAAAGGATAGGACAAATTTTTACTCCTATACCTTGTTTGTAGTAAGTTTGATTTATTCAAGTGATCTTTTGGTTTATTATTTTCAATAATGAACCTTTGGAATTGTCACGAAAAAAAAAAAAACAAATACGCCCCCTCAAAATTTGATATTATACGTGTCAAGNTTAGATACTTGTCCAAAGGTAAGCTTCTAGCAAACTAATGGTGTACATTATAAAGGGAAGTACTGAAGTATTAGTAGATGGCGATACTGTGTTATTTGAAATATTAGATACTTGTCCAAAGGTAAGCTTCTAGCAAACTAATGGTGTACATTATAAAGGGAAGTACTGAAGTATTAGTAGATGGCGATACTGTGTTATTTGAAATATTAGATACTTGTCCAAAGGTAAGCTTCTAGCAAACTAATGGTGTACATTATAAAGGGAAGTACTGAAGTATTAGTAGATGGCGATACTGTGTTATTTGAAATATTAGATACTTGTCCAAAGGTAAGCTTCTAGCAAACTAATGGTGTACATTATAAAGGGAAGTACTGAAGTATTAGTAGATGGCGATACTGTGTTATTTGAAATATTAGATACTTGTCCAAAGGTAAGCTTCTAGCAAACTAATGGTGTACATTATAAAGGGAAGTACTGAAGTATTAGTAGATGGCGATACTGTGTTATTTGAAATATTAGATACTTGTCCAAAGGTAAGCTTCTAGCAAACTAATGGTGTACATTATAAAGGGAAGTACTGAAGTATTAGTAGATGGCGATACTGTGTTATTTGAAATATTAGATACTTGTCCAAAGGTAAGCTTCTAGCAAACTAATGGTGTACATTATAAAGGGAAGTACTGAAGTATTAGTAGATGGCGATACTGTGTTATTTGAAATATTAGATACTTGTCCAAAGGTAAGCTTCTAGCAAACTAATGGTGTACATTATAAAGGGAAGTACTGAAGTATTAGTAGATGGCGATACTGTGTTATTTGAAATATTAGATACTTGTCCAAAGGTAAGCTTCTAGCAAACTAATGGTGTACATTATAAAGGGAAGTACTGAAGTATTAGTAGATGGCGATACTGTGTTATTTGAAATATTAGATACTTGTCCAAAGGTAAGCTTCTAGCAAACTAATGGTGTACATTATAAAGGGAAGTACTGAAGTATTAGTAGATGGCGATACTGTGTTATTTGAAATATTAGATACTTGTCCAAAGGTAAGCTTCTAGCAAACTAATGGTGTACATTATAAAGGGAAGTACTGAAGTATTAGTAGATGGCGATACTGTGTTATTTGAAATATTAGATACTTGTCCAAAGGTAAGCTTCTAGCAAACTAATGGTGTACATTATAAAGGGAAGTACTGAAGTATTAGTAGATGGCGATACTGTGTTATTTGAAATATTAGATACTTGTCCAAAGGTAAGCTTCTAGCAAACTAATGGTGTACATTATAAAGGGAAGTACTGAAGTATTAGTAGATGGCGATACTGTGTTATTTGAAATATTAGATACTTGTCCAAAGGTAAGCTTCTAGCAAACTAATGGTGTACATTATAAAGGGAAGTACTGAAGTATTAGTAGATGGCGATACTGTGTTATTTGAAATATTAGATACTTGTCCAAAGGTAAGCTTCTAGCAAACTAATGGTGTACATTATAAAGGGAAGTACTGAAGTATTAGTAGATGGCGATACTGTGTTATTTGAAATATTAGATACTTGTCCAAAGGTAAGCTTCTAGCAAACTAATGGTGTACATTATAAAGGGAAGTACTGAAGTATTAGTAGATGGCGATACTGTGTTATTTGAAATATTAGATACTTGTCCAAAGGTAAGCTTCTAGCAAACTAATGGTGTACATTATAAAGGGAAGTACTGAAGTATTAGTAGATGGCGATACTGTGTTATTTGAAATATTAGATACTTGTCCAAAGGTAAGCTTCTAGCAAACTAATGGTGTACATTATAAAGGAAAGTACTGAAGTATTAGTAGATGGCGATACTGTGTTATTTGAAATATTAGATACTTGAAAATTTCAGAGGTTTAGCGAAACAACTACAAAGTAATCAAAAATATGAGTGGGTCACAATAGATCTAAATGATAAGAGACCCGCAACCAGTTTGATAAAAATAATGAAACACCCAACTCCAAATACCTGTAAACTCTATCTATAATCAGCATATACACAGAGGACCGAAAATTGGCTTTGAAGGATTTTTTAAAAAATATTTTTAATGTTCGTCGTAAGGCGAAAATTAAAATTGTTTAAAAAAATATTCAATAAAAATCTTGATAAAGTTCAAACAAAACATATTATTCCGTAAGGGTCGCTTTCTAGATAAAGCGATATTACAAGTGATATGTCACATGTCTTAATTTGAGCTCACAAGCTACCTTTAGTTTCGCTTGATGGTATATGATTGATTGAAAACGGAGGAACCTGGAAAAAACTGTGCAATTAAATTGTATAAAACCGACCTTATTAAACATTTCCCATTTACAAATGATTCGCCCAGTAGCATACGGGGCGTTTTCGACTCTATTGATTTTTTTTAAAAAAACTTCGATTGATTTTTTTAGATTGGCATTTTTTATCAGCGCAATTAAAACGCCCCCTTTGATTTTAACTTTCTAGTCCGGAGAAGATCTTCCTTCTAGAGATACAATGAATTGGGCAGATGGTGTCTTAATGGTGTATTCAATAACAGACAGAGAATCATTCAACTATATCAGAAGAGTGAAGACATGTGTGGACTTTAGTCATTTGCCCACTGTCTTGGTGGGCAATAAAGAGGATATGGTCCATCTGAGACAAGTCAGTAGCGAGGAAGGTGAGAAACACCTTCCTATATCAATAACTATACTCGACCTTATCGTTTTTACAATCCAGGAATGTGAGGCCGATGATAGTTTATGGAGCTCATGTCTCTATTAAATGGGATTATTAGTTTATCTGGGTAATTCAAAACTCCAGTTATGGCTGATCCTTTGGATCATCCTGTCAAGACTGGTGTGTGTGCAAAACGCTTTGATATTTTTTGGATGTGGGAGTTTTGGGAGTACCAATGTGACATGCCAGATGGCGGGTAGTACTATGACCGGTTCTACACACCAGGACGACCTGAAACGCATACTATTGCATTTCCAGCCAGAAGCCTTAAATATTTTTCGGTAACCTTATATCAAACTGTTTCTAAGATTTTTCAAGACATGACATTAGATATAGGGAGAACCGTTGATATAAATGAACGGCTTTATGTGGAGTTTTGAAATTTTGCACGGTATTGTATTCCAAATTAAATCATCTGACGGTGTAACCAATTTTTTAGGGGCGGGTCCTATGTGGCCCCCAGGGGGTCCAACTTCTGTTTTTTTAAATACTAACCCCCATCCTTTGATACATTTTCAAAAAGACAATAAAATTAGAAGTACTTTGCAAAAAATTTCACACGTCTAGCGTGTTTCGTTTAAAAATTGTGGCCATTTGATTTTGAAAAATTAGGGAAATTATTTTTCTCTCTGATTCTCGTTGATCACGGTACGAACATCCTCGATAAAAGAAAGGACTATAATTAGAGAAATTTACCTAGTTATAAGTTATAACTCTTCTATCAATAATATCCTGATTGGGTGCGTTCAGTAACAAGTAGCTCCTCAGGGTCTATTTATGAAAAAAAAAAACAAAAAAAAACAGGTTCCTTGACATTGGTGTCCTGTGCAATTAATCAATATCCCACTAAAAAAAATTTGCTTAGTGTTAACACTCTTGGAAGTTATATCTTGGAAATTTCAAATGGCCGCCATTTTGAAACCAAACAAGCTAGACGTGTGAATTTTTTTTGCAAAGTACTTCTCATTTTCTTGTCTTTTTGTAAATGTATCACAAGATGGGAGTTCGTAATTAAAAAACAAAAGTTGGACCCCCTGGGGGCCACATGGGACCCGCCCCTAAAAAATTAGTCACAAGATCAAGTGGTTTAATTTGGGATATAATACCATGTAAAATTTCAAAATTACACACAAAGCTGTTCAAATTTTTCAGGTGGTCTCAGACTTTTGGGACACGCAGTATTATTTTACATCAGGCAATTAATGAGAATATTTGGTATTTATTTCAGGAGAAATCTTAGCCAAAGATATAGATTGTACATTTGAAGAAGTAGCTGCAGCAGAACAAGTCACGGAAGTTGCCGAAGTATTTCACGAACTTTGTCGAGAAGTACTTGCCCTCCGAAGAAAAAATAAACAAAGTTTATTAGAAAGAATGCTTGGGAATAAATCTAGGGACAGTAATAAAACTTATTCCAGAGGCAAAAGTGATAGCTCAGTCAGTAAAGATTAAATTAGTATACTTTTTTTTTAAATTGGTGTTCTTATTTTTCATTTCACCAGATGTGTTAAATAGACTCGTATCACTTTTGGTGTATCGTTTCCAACAATGAACCTCAATGGTTAATGGACCACAAAGAAGAGACACAGAAATTATTCCTATTCCCCCAAAATTTGATATTTCAAGTTTCTATGTTAATGTAAGTGTCACATTTTCCTCTTAGCTTTGGCCGATTTTGATGATATTTGGTATCGAGTCTTTGTGATACTCGAAGTTTGGTGTTACTGACAGTCACATACAAGGAGTGCCGTAGTTCAATAGGAAATAGAAAAATAATGAACCCGTGTACAAGTTGGGAGATTTAGTTTCAAGCGGCATCAGTACGGATGCCCACAAGATATTGTTATCTTTATATACATGCAGAACAAAACTCTATCGAATTCGCACACGGGTTTATTCATTTTTTCTTTTTTGTCTAGTAGGGAACACCTGAAATATTACTGAGAGTAATGCCGAACTTCGAAGATAGATTTGAAATGGGACCTCCATAACAGAAATATAATTATCATCAATATCTATCAAAGCAAAGTCGCCAAAGTTTGTACACCAGTTGAGACGTACAAACAGACTTCCCGATTCGATTTTTAAATTTTACAGAGTGCTATTTAATGAAAAATTAACATTGGAGGGGGGTATTTTTTTCAATATCAAATCCAAAGCTTTATCATTATTGTAAAAAAGAAACAAATATGAGGTACTCTAGTAGTCACCGGAGGTATGCACCATGAAGTTATTGTAAAAATAACAACAAACACATTGTTTGGTGGAAACTCGGCCTTAGAGATTTTAAAGATATTTCGGTTGAGCCAATCAACTCAGTTACCTTTTCCTACCCCTCGAATGGGTACCAAATTTTGATGGCTTATAACATTTAACTTACTCTATTGCATTTCATAATTTTCCAATACGTCCGCCAAATGTTCGTTGTCTCTTGGTTTTTTGAATTTATTCTTTCTATTGATAGCTTTCTTTCTTCGGGGTAGGACGGGTTTCTTGAAGCCATGATCTTGAATAGGACGTATACCCTGAAAATTTGAACATTAAATAGGTACGTATTCTCTCACATTAAATAGGTATGTATTCTCTCACAGATTCGGAAAGAGTCCTATCTGTAAATATGCATCTATTTGAAAACCATCTAAAAAAAGCATTAGAGTAAGAAAACTACGGAAGAAATATGATATAAAAGAAATGCGAAAACACTTGAATTTATGTTTTACAATATTTTTTTTAAATGAACAATCTGGAATTGTAGAATATTAAGTCATTTAATTTAAAATCGTAGAACAAAAATCTACGATGAGTTCAGTGGTTCACACATGGTTCCAATTTTAAGATTCCATGACATTCTTATGTTTTGAAAGGTCACAATCTACGACTTAAGCTCGAGGTCAAAAAAGTCTTTATCCTTCAATATTTGAAATTGCTGTCGTATTGATTGGAAAGAAAAATATTTACAAAGGAAATGTTGGACAAGCGCCACAGTCAATTTTTTTTCTTATAGTTTTCAGAAGTGCAAAATAGTCTTGGGAGAAAAAATTGAATACACAATTCTTGTAGCCATTATATCAAGATTCCATGACTGTTTCAGGTCAAGTGAGAATCACTTGGTAGCATCGCGTTTAAAATTCCTTTAAACATTTTAAAGGTCTTTTTTGTTTATCTGTTTGTTGCACGATAAATCTCAAACTCCTTATCCTATTTTGATGAATGTTGGTAAGGACATCTAATATCTTTATAGAATTCGCTGATTAGGACTCTGTTGGGGTACCCGGGGTTGTCACTTTAACAGTGTGTGATCTACAATTCAGAGAAGCACTAGTAATAGGTTGGATAAATATATAACCTGCTTCTCCAGATACTCCTTAATCTTGTCATGATCCATTCCCTCTACACTGACAGACCTCCACAACTTCTGGAAGTCTTCATCGAGTTCTATTTGAGCGGATTTGTCATTATAAAACATAACTTTTTTCTTATCCACTGGCCTGGTTATGTAAATAATTTCATTTTGTAAACTGAGGTGCTGCAACAAGAAAACGAACACTGTCATTCTTTTTTGGAACACTCTTATGATTGTTGCACAATGCACATTTTGGTCTATTATTTTCAATAATGAATCTTCAGAATTGATCATGAAGGAAATTTCCGCGACAAAAATTAATTTTATACGAATCAGGATACGTACGCACTACGCATAATAAAAAATTTATTGCCACTTACAACTTTAATATTTCAAAAATAATTTATAATAATAATAATACTGCTTATTTATACTGCTCGAATGAGACTAACGAGTCCCTTTACCCCAGCAGTAAGCTTGTACTATTATTGTGGTCAAATGAGAGGATAAAATCCTACCTTGGCTGGGTTTCGAACCCGCGACCTCCTGATTACCAGGCGAGCGCTTGACCACTGAGCTACCAATTTATGTATCAACTAAGTACAAATAATTTTATATCGCAATAGAGCAAAGCGCTCTATTGCGAAAATGCGAAATCTTGTATTTAGGCCTCATTCAGATCTATGATAAGTTGACAGTGTTCAAATATTGAAGAAAATGAAATATTTCAACTTTATTCAATCATAATATCCTTCTCTCGTTCAATACAGGGTATACCGGACGTAACGGTGACTATATTTTTCCTTGGGAACGATTTAAAATAGAAGCTTGGTATAAATAGACCCTGAAATTTCTTTGGAAAACATAGCCATCTCTATGCGGCACACCTGCGGGCGTAGATGGGTAGGGGGTTGATAATTAAAATACAATGGATACTTTTGTATTGGGTATATTCGCTAAACAAAATGAGATTTTTTTGAAGATTCTTTCTTGGTCCAGAGTTTGAGTCCTAAAGAGATCCTACCTACCATGAGTAAAAATCATTCAATTCTGGAGGAACAGGAACGGCGCATACAACATCGCAGCATAGTACAATTTGTGCTCAGTCTGATCCCATCCCACAAATTTGTGCCCAGTCTGATCCCATCCTAATGTGTTTAAAATTAAAATAAATCAAATCCATACCTTTAGAGCTTTTTCACAATGTGGCAAAGACTCCCTTACGTCATCCAACAGAATACCACCAATACCTTTGAGATCGTGTTGTTTCAGTAACTTTAAAAGACCTTTCCGATCTTTTATCTTATAAACCGACTTGAATATATATTTTTGATCTGGAGTAACTTCTATTTTTGGATTGTTTGAAAGAGCTTCTGTGAGTAACCACTGTCAAGAAAGAAAAAATGTTTTTAGAATTATATTATATTGGAATTTGCAGCATTTTTACGTGCAAAAAAAAGTCTACACATGTTCACAAAAAGAACTGGATTTTCAAGAATTGACCGCTGGCTAATCAGTATTTACAGTTTGCAAAAACACACTTCAAAATTTTTTTTTCTATTTTTTTCAAACTTTTTGCACTGTCTTTTTTACCAAATTTTTAATAAAAACAATAAGTAAAAAAAAAATAGCAGTCCGCTTTTTTGTTTGCGTATCTTTTCAAACAACATTGCATGCTACTAATTAAATTGGGATTCGTGCCCACCACTAAATAATAAAATATTGCAATACCTGTTTGACTTTATTCCCAACATCCAACTGGTTGGTCTCATCCAAAATTTCATCCAAGTTGAGCGGGTGATCATCTCCATCTTGATGTCTTTGTTTCATGTGCTTCACTATTTTGGCCAATACACCAAATTTATATTGAGAACTCCCTGCTAGAGTCTTATAGCTGAAATTAGGAGTGAATACTGATGCAGTATATTTCAACCACAAGTTCTTTGGCGCATTCCATGTACATTGATCGTCATAGGCACAAAATTTCGTGAAATCCACTATATAGCAAAAATCCCGCGAACTGTAGATTCGATAACAACCAAAAGGCTTGTGGTGTGTTCAGATGGGCGTAGAAAAATAATAAAATGACGTCATTGAGAAAAACAGGTATACCCCATGACGTCAAAGACATGCCCGGTGCAGGGAAAAAAAACAAATGACGTCAGTGAGACAAAAAGGCATAACGTATGACGTCAAAGATTAGAGGAATTATAAAATGATGTCAGTGGGATATGAAAGCTATAATTATAAAAATAATGTTAGACATTATGCTGAATTGAATAATTATTTACTTATGTAATAAAATTACAAAGTTTTCGACATTATGCTGAATTGAATAATTATTTACTTATGTAATAAAATTACAAAGTTTATTACGATCATAATACCATCTACATATTGGCCTCAGAAGAAAAATTAAAAGCCTCCTGAAACTTACCTCAGATTGCTTGAGGAACTGTGAGAAGTTGATGAAGAATTGGAACTAGTTTTTGGTTTTTTCTTCCAGGGATCATCTTTATATGAATTTGAAGTGTCTGCTTTTCTTTTTTCTACGCTGGAAAAATATAAGTTTGCACATTATGACGCCATTTTCAATTAAAAAAGTTTATACTTTACACAGATTTAGTAGCTCTCAGTGACTCACTGTATCTTTGAGAAGGGGTCTCAAATATATTGTGATTGGCTGGTTTGAATGTAGAAGTAAAGTCTAATATTCAGAATTCAATCAAACAAACATAATTTATTGGGTGAGTGCTAGTTAAGCGTTTGAACGTACTTGCTTAAAAACTAACCAGTAAGGCATAATTTTTATAGAATTGCCTGCCTTTGTTTCATCTCTACTAAACTAGGTAGTTAAAAAGGTGTATTAAAAACCATTATGTATTTTGAAAATTAACATACTCATTAGCATTACACAAAGTTTGAAATGCGATAGAAAGAATAATACTTAATGACAAGGGAAAATAGAAAGTTAAATACCTACAAAAGTCATAGGTTTCAGTAAATTTAAAAGAAAAACAGGTACTCACGTAGGAGTGGACAAGGCTTTCTTTTTGAAGAGATCTCTTTCTCTAAGAAGAGCTGGGTCCATACTAGTTACCTATTTAGTTTGAAAAATTAAAATATATTACTCAGACAAGCTGTTCTGCAATGTAGATTTAAGAATAGGCATCTGCTGCCTTCCTATTTCTATCACTAATCACTATAACTGCCCGACTTTGATTTTTTAAAACTTTCCCGCTTTGAAAATAAAAAAGATTTTGTGCTCGTTTAAAAACGACGTTCATAAATAGTCATATATTATTTGGGCCTCAACACTGGAAATCATAAATCAGTAATCCGTTAAGAAACATTCATTTACGAATCAGCTACGTTTATTTACGGTCATGATCATGAATCATCAATCATATTTATGAACATTAGTCTCAACAAAAATGTATTTGACCACGCCTCCCAGAAATGTCACTTTCAAAACTGCCTGAAATTCGATTTGAGCAGCGCTGGCACTGCTGGCAGAAGAAAGAGTTCCATAAATCGTGTTGTTGTTGTCCATTGTCCGATTGTCGAATGATCCTATGCCGGAGGCTGGAACCGGCATAGGATCATTCGACTTTTTTATTTATTGGCCTTCATGGTTCCATTTTGGACGGTGATACACACGCAAGAGAGACATGACCGTATACAAGTTTCATAAACTCTCTAATTGGGTTGAAATTGTTTAAAAAACGCCTATGCCGTGTGCGGTATTCGGCATAAGGCGTGAATGGAGCAATAGTTTTTTTCGAATTATGCAAGAGCTTTAGGGATAAGCGACTTCATGAGAAGAACAAGTTTGTTTATTTTATCAATATAAGCGTTAAGAACCAGATAGGTTAGGAAACGTTTTGATCGGCCATGCCTCGATGAAGAAGTTGTTTTTTTGTTAAAATCTTGAAGTTTATCTCTAAAAACTGTTGCACCATTCGGAAAAAATTATTGCTCCATTCGAGCCTTGTGTCGCGCCCGTCGTGTGCCGCCACCTAAAGCACGTGTTTATATTATTACGAGTGGGGAGGGGTGGGGGATGAGATTGAAAACGTTTGAGTGTTGATCATTGCTTTTAAAATTATTTTGTGTTTTGTGTTGTGATTATATTTGTGATGTTATAATGAATTCGAGAGTAATTAATCATTGTCAATTATCAGTGCCGGGTCGTTATTAATTAATAGAGGAACCTACTAAGTACCCATTCATTATATTAATTTAGGGTTTGTTTAAATTTTGATTCTCTCCAAATTTTCTGATAAATAACTTGCTTGATTACTAAACTTATTTTAGTATTTATATTCATATATTATGCGGTTTAAAGTGTTTTTTTTTGTGTTGATGTGTTCCCTTAACATCAATTTGTTATTAATTAAATCTCCATAATCCATACTCAATAATATATTTGTGAAACTTTTTTGAAATTTAAAACAATGCTAATAAATTGCACACACAGCAATAACAACACAAACGGTAAATATCAAATAATATTGAACTCAACTGACGAACTTTCGACTAAATACATACTTATAAAAAAGCAAAACCCACTTGATATACTCACTAACAAAAACAACATAGCTCCACCATAATAGGGACCCTCCCGAAAACTATAGGCTGAGGCCAAGGATAAATGATCATAACACCAAAAGGTCTAACAGTTATTTAGATAAGACAAACGAACAAAATCGTGGTGTTAAAACCATACTAGTCGTACAATTATCTTCTCATTTGAGAGTGATCTATTTTCCCCCCAAGCAAAATTTTACTATAAGGGAACAGGTAAATGTACCAGGGAGCTAGAGGAATAAGGCAGATAGCAATTTGTAGTAAATTTCATGGAATTTGCTGCAACTATTCTGAATTAGCATAGGTATCGTTCTTTTCCATATATGAAAATACATGAAACGATTAAACACACTAAAAATGTATAGTTCCAACTATTGAAACTTTATAAGCTAAAAGAAAAAAAAAAAATCACTTTTCTCAACTACGCTACCCGTCTTCAAACAATCAAACGTTTTCTAATCCACCCCATTGAAACCCAAGATGGAATCTGTGAAACCAACTACCTGAGGTGAGTCTGTCAGAAATATTTTTTGATCTCATTAATACACTTTTAAATTTTAATGGGGTTTCATTTTTCAGAAACAAATTAACAATTAGAATTGTCCAATTGTCCAAACAGAGATGTATGATAAAAATATAGAGCGTGTATAAGAAAAAAGTACATTCTCGAAACATCATACCGGGTGAAATTATAGTCTTTTGAAAAAAAAATATATATTGATTTTTTTATACAACCATTATTCTGGTCCATAAACGGGCTCTGCTATAAACCTTTAGCTAAAATCATTGTATGTTTAAACCAGTAAAATGGGCTGCGGCTAGACCCACACCCACCCCATCTCCCCGCTCTCGTTTGACCTCCTGAACGGGTGTTTTGATTCAAATAAATATTGTAACCCCTAATATATGATGATAAGATACCATGAAACTTGGTATGATTTGAAATTTCTGAAATTATCAGGTCTCATGTGTTAAAGTTATACAGGGTGACCAGAAGTTTTCATTCCACTCCCAATATCTCGAGAACCAATCAAGATATCGACAAGCGGTAAAAGAGGGGTCGGAAAAATTTCTTTCAAAAATCACGTTAAAAATACTATCGATAATAAGACAAATACTAAGTTGTATAACCACAAAATTAGTTAAATTTTATTGTTAAATGCTAAGAGCCTGCGAACACACACTTTTATTTCAAAATCAATTATCATTCATGAACGATTGCAGAAAATAAGAATAAATCGCATGGGGTATTTTGGCCATTTGTTCAGCGAATAATATGACAAAGAATATATTATGGTTTCAAGTTACGTCCTACCCTGTTTCTAGCATTGTGCCCGTTGAAATTTTGACGGAAATAATTGTTACGAAACCCTTTTCAAAAGATTTCAATACCAAAAAATTATTATTTGTTCCCATTAAATCTATCAGACGGTCAACTGGGACTAGAAAATTCAAATTTCTGAGATGGGACATAGGACGCAGAGCATTTTGGAAATCGTGAATGTTGTTTATATGCAGGATTTGAATTTTATTCAAAAGAAGTTCATAAATATAGTTTGACTAGCAGGATACGCCCGCTTCGCTTGGCGCCTTAGAGGCATGGCCGTTTATAGTTTCAACCCCAAAAGTAGCCTATGTCCTTTCCTAAAGTTTAGTCTATCTCCATACCAAATTTCATCAAAATCGGTTCAGTAGNTAAAATGGCGTCTTATAAGTTTGAAAACTTATTTTTACAATATACAATTTCTTCGGAGGCATTTTTATTATAGAATACGAAATAATAAAAAAATTATATCCGCACCTTAAAAATGTGAACTAGCAACAGAATGTTTCCGGTGAATATTCTCATAAGCTGATATAATGCCGGGTTTTTCTCGAGTGAGTTTTTTTTTTTTTTTTTTTAAAAAAAAAAGGCGGAAAAAGAAATTGAGAAATATAAAAAAATGCGCCCCACCTTCTCAAATAAAAACTAGTCAAAGAGAAAATTCTGTAAAGCGAAAAAAAATATATGAACAACAAAAATCAGTGGTGTATTTTACAGGGCCGCGGAGCCGTCGATAAAAACTCTGGCTCCAGCTCCGCTTTATAAGAAAAAGGGCTCCGGCTCTAGCTCCTTTATACAAAATCACACGGCTCCTTGGCTCCAGCTCCGGCTCCGTATTCTTGGCTGCGGATCGATAAAAACTCTGGCTCCGCCTCCAGCTCCTCTTTATAAGAAGGGGCTCCAGCTCCAGCTTCTTTATACAAAATTACATGGCTCCATCTCCGCAGCCCTGATATTTTAATTAGTTCATTTTGAATGGTCAATATAGAAAGAAAGTACAAAAATTCTGATCTAATTAGTCTTTTGTTTAGTTGACATGTATCTAAAGTCTGATCTAATTAGTTTTTGTATCTAAAGTTCTCTGATTCGTTGAAGTTATTATAAGTTGAAGTTCAGATTTTGTATACCTGTGTTCTCACTTAGCTGTACAGTTTTGTCAAACATTTTAAAAAATAGAGAAAATTTCTCACTCTCTGAGTTTTTCAACACGTTTTTCAGTGTATTTATATCTACTCCAGGTATAAGCTCCAATCAGGGTCGGACAATTGAACTTTTTTTTCAAATTGCCATAATTGTATGGAAAAATATTAGAGTAATTTTTAAGCAAACTTGAGTACTCCGGCCCAGTTTTCAGTACCGATGTCAAATGAATCACGAAGTACCTACTTTTAATTTATTTTACTTTGGAAATATGTACCACAATAAGGGAAGTTTTATTTGACACTAGCAGGCTACTCCCGCTGGAGGCATGTACGTTCCCTAGCTAATAGCATTCTATGATTTCCCTTACAAAAATAGGATAAACGGCCGTAACTCGAAAACGTTTGGACTATTTTTTGCTAACCATGTCCTAAATTAATGTTTAAAATACCACCTGAAACTTAAATGTTTAAAAGGCCACGTAAAAAGACAAAATTTAAGATATGGGACGTCGACCTGCTGAAGTTGGTCAAAAATCGAAAAATCAGCCGTAACTCGAAAATGGTTGGACATTTTTGAATTCTGATAATTTTTATGGGTTTCCAGCCTATGGTTTTTGAGAGTTTTGGCTAAGCAATTAGTGATACATACAGATAAATCTACAAACATACATCATTACATTGACTTTTATCATTATAGATAGATAAATTTGTAAGTTGACCTCCGCTGAAAGTGTATAAATATTTTAAATTACTAAAAAAGTTACCGTTTTGAATATTCAAAGAAGTGTTTCAGCTTGTTTTTTTGAAATCAAATCCGTTCTGAAGATATTGAGCTCCCTTCCTGTTTTTGAGACACCCTGTACTGTCTACTCAGGTGTGTTAAAGTTCAAGTGATAAAATCTGTTCATTGTCACACATTTCAGATATATTCTGAAATGTGTGACCCCCCCCCCCGAAAGAAATATTTATCTACGATTCTGATCTTATAGTGATGATAGATATATTCTATCACTTTTGCTGATGGTGAAGTTAGAACTTATTATTGTATCTATATACAAACATTGACTTTAGAACAGAGTGGAGGGTGAGGATGAGTGAGGCGAACTGGCGAGTACAAAAGAGGGTGGGTAGGGATATATAATAACAACAAGAGAGACAGAGAGCAAAAAAAAAAATCTGTAGCGATAAGTAAAAAAAGATAATGTGACGTCACATATACAAGTCATTAGCGCAAGCGTTAGATAAGCTTTTACAGATTCTGAGATGAGAGAGAGAAGAGGAAAAGCTGTTTAAAGGAGTCAGTACCATTTCGGGAGTTTTCCTGTACGGTTAGAAAAAGAAAATGGATTGTGTATTTTCGTTCCATTTAAAATTCGTAGTGTTTTTATTGTTGTTTTTAAATAAATTTGTGTTTGTTACTTGTACTGGAGAGAAAATACCTTTGGGTAAGTGCGAATTCAGTTGTTTTCTGTTTGCGGACGATAGCCGGCTTCTAAAAATATATGAGTTGGATCAGTGGAATCAATCGAAATAGAAGGAATGAGTTGTACTACTTCTCTTGATAATTGGGTTGGATCAGAGGCAACTGAAAGGAATCAGTTGTGATTGTAGTGAATAGGTTGTTCTGTGTTAAGCAATTGGGTTGCATCAACAGAATGTTCCAAACTAGATTAAATAAGTTGTGATTGAGTTGTACTCCATGTTCTAACACTTGAGTTACACCAGCAGAATCGAGGAAAATAAAAGAAACGAGTTGTAATTAGGTTAATTTCTGCTGAACAATTGGGTTGGATCAGCAGAATGAACAAAAGATTGATTTGTATCTTCCAATAATTGGGTTAGATCATAGGTAGTTAGTTCTCTGCTGAACGATTGGTTTGAATCAGAATAGGGGAGTAAATTAGAAGATAATTTATGACTAATTACAACTCGTTTTTGAAACGAGTTGTAATTAGGTTAATTTCTGCTGAACAATTGGGTTGGATCAGCAGAATGAACAAAAGATTGATTTGTATCTTCCAATAATTGGGTTCCATCATAGGTAGTTAGTTCTCTGCTGAACGATTGATTTGAATCAGAATAGGGGACTAAATTAGAAGATAATTTATAACTAGAATTTTGCCTGCTTGCTAAAATCTTTGTGTTGGGTTATAAAAATTCGCCATATTAGAGCTTAACCTTGTGTTGAATTTGTACAACCTTGATATTCCCGGCACACTCATGGCTGGCCCTAAATCTGGGGTTAATTATAGTGTTTTAATGAATCCATATGAATGTAGGCAGTACTTCCTCACCCAAACAATGAGTCCTCACGAGGACCCAGTTGGCCTAAAAGGGACCTAAAACTATTTATCTAAATTTGTGAACGTAATAAATAGCCAAAAATGAGATTAAAAATCCAAACTGAAGTTTAAAGAACAATCGTTCAGTTACTTCATTCGTTCGATTCTTTTTTGAACTTCACCCTTTCCCAATTCTATTTGGGGTTGGCGCTGCTTTCCTTAATATTACCATGGCACAACCTTTTATTCGGTCCCTACTCTATTTAGCTGTAACCCTATCCTGGCACGGTAACTCTAGTTTGCTCCTCACAGTATAAATAGAAACTGCGTAGAAACTCGTTTTTTTTGCTGATGATCTCCCATCATTGAATTGAAGCAGAGTTTCTTACAGGCTGGATGGCCTTCCTAACACCAAAGTATTTATGCGGGCTTAGGACCGTCATCAAATGAAACTGGTTTGCTCCCCTCAGAGGCTACACTACTTCTTTCGGTCGAAAATGTTCAGTATTTTTTTCTACAAATGTGAACTGGTGGGGAGTGCTGCACTGTTCCATCCAAAAGTTTCCTCGGCATTTCTTGTCTGTAGATCAAATCAATACGTAATTATTATATGTAATTTAATATTATTAATCCATTAAATTTTACAATTTTTTCCATATGAGTTCAAATTTGGACCAACCGCGCCTCTTGGCACAATCGCGACCCTCTACAAATGTGAACTGGTGGGGAGTGCTGCACTGTTCCATCCAAAAGTTTCCTCGGCATTTCTTGTCTGTAGATCAAATCAATACGTAATTATTATATGTAATTTAATATTATGAATCCATTAAATTTTACAATTTTTTCCATATGAGTTCAAATTTGGACCAATCGCAACCCTTGGCCCTCTATTTTTTTTTTTTTTAAGGAAGTGAGTTGTTATTAAAATAATAATTCTTATTATCTGTAACTCACTCATTTTTCATCCTATGTTTGTTCCACGATAACTCCTGTTCATCCTGTCCGAATATGTTGATATTTCGTGTGGACATTTATTAAGTAAGGACATGAAAAATTATCCGACGTGGTGGCCATTTTAATTTAGTGAGATCTACAGTTCGCAGGACCACTAGTTAACATTATTTTATCCTCCGTGTTTTCTGGCGTGGGGGGGGNGGCGGGGGGGGGGGGGCAGAGATTAGACATCTAGTTGAAATAGAATATATTAAAGATATGAGTCTGTTAAGTATACTTAAACAAATTCAATGAAAAAATCCTCAAAATTTCATTAAAATCTAACTGGAGAAAATTACCACAGACAGATTTTTGTGTATTCACACGCGGTGTGAATTTTAGGGGGAAAAACCACATTGCTGATATATTATAACCTCTAGGCCCAGTCGCCCAGTGTCCAAATTTTTGGACATTCATTTTGTAGGCCTAAAAGACCAGCGTAAATTTGTACATACAAATTTGTATGACTACCATAAAGACCACAAGTGTCCAAAATTTTTGACATTCATTTTGTAGGCGTAAAAGCAAAAAAAAAATTGTAATTAGGAATAAACGAGATATGTTTGAAGTAGAGGTGTTTTGGACTATGAACATTCAATTCATTTGTCCATAATAAACGAGATATGTTTGAAGTAGTGGTGTTTTGGACCATGAACATTCAATTCATTTGTCCATATTTCAATAATTACTAAGATTTTCAGGGGGTTAAAAAATGTTCCAAATTTTGCATTATTGCAACAACTCAAAATGTCCAAAATTTTGGACATGGGCGTTTAAGCTAACAAACCGCTCAGCAGCTCTGGGCTTCTAGACCTACAAAATAACTGTCCAAAATTTTGGACACTGAGCCTTTAAACCTACAAAACACATCAATAAATAAACATTTAATGAGATTTCAAAAACGTGTAATGCGTAGAAGATGTGAAATATTTTTAAATTTACCATCAGCAGATCAGCAGCACGTATGTGTGTGCTGATGACATGCGAACATACAGTTTATCTGTTTCCTCCTTGTCAGCTGAAAAAGTCAATTTATTATATTTTACTGTCCCTGTGGACATAATTAGAGGTGCTCAAACAACAACAACAAAAGAGGGAACTCCTCAATTTAATAAAACTACGTCAAACAAACGCCGCGCCAGCAGGGAGAAGAAGAGCGCGTGATTTTTATTGTCATTTTCGTTGTTTGAACTTTTCAATTTAATATGTTTTTCCAACAAATTTTCCATCCACTCTTCTCTGTCATCACAAACAAAAAAGAAAAATCGCGAACACTATTTGGAATTTTTTTTATTATTTTTTAATTTATTTAAACATTTTTAGATTCACACTAAACTTATCTATGAATAAAGATTTTACTTATTTTATTTTTTCGCGTCCATTGCGGGAAGTGATGGTGGTGGAAGGCTTGTGGGGAGCATATTATGTTCAGGTGGGTATGACTAGTCATCGTGAGGACCTTCAGGTAAAATCATCTTATTCGATGGTATATGCCTAATATACGAGTATATTAGGCGATCTCTGAATTGTGCCATATTTTTTTTTAAAAAAAAACTAACTGAAAACAAAATTCGGTTTATGGCTCCATTTATTGCTCAGTGCCCAAGATTTTTTTTCGGGGGGGGAGGGGGACCGAAGTAACGACAGTCAGTACTAACACCTGAAAATGATTATCATGGAAGGTCATGTTTTTGTTGTTGATATTGATGATGTTGTTGTTCTTGTCGTTGTTATTGATGATGTTGATGTTTTTGTATTGATGATGTTGATGTTCTTGTTATTGATGATGTTGATGTTGTTGTTCTTGTTGTTGTTATTGTTGATGTTGATGTTCTTGTTATTGATGATGTTGATGTTGTTGTTCTTGTTGTTGTTATTGATGATGTTGATGTTCTTGTTATTGATGATGGTGTTGTTCTTGTTGTTGTTATTGATGATGTTGATGTTCTTGTTATTGATGATGTTGATGTTGTTCTTCTTGTTGTTATTGATGATGTTGATGTTCTTGTTATTGATGATGTTGATGTTGTTGTTCTTGTTGTTGTTATTGATGATGTTGATGTTCTTGTTATTGATGATGTTNTTCTTTTTCTTGATGTTGTTTTTGTTTTGTTGGTGGTGGTGATTTACACCTTACAATATTACATATGTCATGCATAAAAAAAATGAAATTCCGGTGGGGGGGGTCTGGACCCCATGGACCCCCCTGGGTACGGCCTTGTAATTGTTCATTTTTTTGGTGTGGATGTTCATTCCATATTCCCAGTCATGGCATACAAGTATATGTATATCGAGGTGCATTTTAATTTCATCTCTATGTTCTAAGGGTCAAATTGTAATACAAATGCTTTTGATTGTATACCCTGTGGAAGAGTATTCCATCATTTTGTAAACCTCTGAATGGAAAATTTCTAATTAATACGAGGGTTGAATAATAATATTACATAAATATTATGTAATCACAGTGGTGTATCAAATTCAGTTTAAACCATAAGTACTTGTATATTGGAGCAAACAATATGAGAAGGGATTGGCGAGTAGAAGCTTTTTCAATAATGTAATTTCTAGTTTTGTACCCATCTCAAAGTTTTGAACAATTTTATATTGGTCCACTTAATCTTAACGTCTCTTTAACATCTATAGGGGTTGAATAATAATATTACATAAATATTATGTAATGACAGTGGTGTATCAAATTCAGTTCAAACCATAAGTACTTGTATATTGGAGCAAACAATATGAGAAGGGATTGGCGAGTAGAAGCTTTTTCAATAATGTAATTTCTAGTTTTGTACCCATCTCAAAGTTTTGAACAATTTTATATTGGTCCACTTAAACTAACGTCTCTTTAACATCTATTGGTCATTCACCATTCATTATCTTAACGTCTCTTTAACATCTAATGGTTATTCACCTTCCATTATCTTAACGTCTCTTTAACATCTATTGGTCATTCACCTTCTATTATCTTAACGTCTCTTTAACATCTATTGGTCATTCACCTTCCATTATCTTAACGTCTCTTTAACATGTATTGGTCATTCACCTTCCATTATCTTAACGTCTCTTTAACATGTATTGGTCATTCACCTTCCATTATCTTAACGTCTCTTTAACATCTATTGGCCATTCACCTTCCATTATCTTAACGTCTCTTTAACATTTATTGGTCATTCACCTTCCATTCGCTGCAAACCAGCTAGCCACATTGACCTCATCCCTCCTGGGTTGGGCCGGAAAAATAGCCAGCATCACGAGGGTGCGAACCCACGTGGACAACCACATGGTTCAATCTAGATGGACGTTGCTTAACTTCAGTGATCTAACGGGAACTGGTGTATTCAACGTGCAAGAGAAGCTGGATTGTATATTCGTAAATATTTGACGCTTTCCCCACCATAGCCATGTCAAATACAAAGAGTTGCCAAAGTGATATATTGCTTTATGTCACAAAATGCAGTTTTCACATTTATACCGTCTATTCAAAATGTTTCTGTTCTCTCGAACAATTTTGATTTATCTTTATTTATATTAATTAGTCGAAAGTAGTTTTGAATCGACGTGACTTCGTTGGTTTCTCCGTTTGAGCTAAAAATTACTCAATTTCAATTTTTTTACTTCGTGGTTTTTTTACAGCATTTTCACGTCAAAATATGCGGGAATTTTATCCAGAACTGGAAGGCTGCACTTTCTTAGCTTGGTAGCCTCCATTCCCCACAAGCCGATCTTAATTTTGGAACACATTCTATGTTTCTATTTTTTCTGTAATTTTAAGAATTTAATTCTCATCTATATCTATTTGAACAACTGATTTCTGTGCATTGTTTCGGATTATTTAAAAAAAAAAAAAAAATCACAGGAAGAGTACCTACCTGTGATGAGTCATTAAAACATTGAAACTTTGCCGTTTCTACAACTCTGTAGACTTGGTAATAATCATAGCTTTGAGCAAGACGATAAAGCGCGGACAAATGACCAACGTTTCTCTCTCTTAAAAAGTTACCTGTGATTTAGAGTCATTAAAACATTGAAACTTTGCCGTTTCTACAACTCTGTAGACTTGGTAATAATCATAGCTTTGAGCAAGACGATAAAGCGCGGACAAATGACCAACGTTTCTTTCTCTTAAAAAGTTATTAAATTAAAAATTACAATTTCCTTTGAGGTTTCTCTGGAAAAATTCATTTGCTCTCTTATATGATGGGAAGTGAAAAATTCTACATTTTTTCCTACCATTTTTTTTTTTTTTTTTTTTTTTTTGATAAACTAAACTGCTAATATGATTTGCTCGTTTAATGAGCTTTTTTTTTGCTCATAAGGTTTCTTTTGCTGATGAAGCCCTGGAGAGTGAAACAGAAATTAATGATAATTGTTGGTTCATTTCATATTTTACAGTAAAACTTCTCTTATTAGATTCTATTAATACTTGTATATCTGCAAGCAGTTCGAGTTTGAGTTATCACAGTTCGAGTTTGAGTTATCACAGTTATTTTTAAACATCTTTTCAAGTTTGGGTTATCACAGTTCAAGTTTGAGTTATCACAGTTATTTTTAAATATCTTTTCAAGTTTGAGTTATCACAGTTCAAGTTTGAGTTATCACAGTTCAAGTTTGAGTTATCACAGTTCAAGTTTGAGTTATCACAGTTATTTTTAAATATCTTTTCAATTTTGAGTTATCACAGTTATTTTTAAATATCTTTTCAAGTTTGAGTTATCACAGTTATTTTTAAATATCTTTTCAAGTTTATCACAGTTCAAGTTTGAGTTATCACAGTTATTTTTAAATATCTTCAAGTTTGAGTTATCACAGTTTTTTTTAAATATCTTTTCAAGTTTGAGTTATCACAGTTATTTTTAAATATCTTTTCAAGTTTGAGTTATCACAGTTCGAGTTTGAGTTATCACAGTTATTTTTAAATATCTTTTCAAGTTTGAGTTATCACAGTTATTTTTAAATATCTTTTCAAGTTTGAGTTATCACAGTGGTTTTTTACAGCTTTTTTGCGGGAAAATATGCAGGAATTTTATCCAGAACTGGAAGGCTCTACTTTCTTAGCTTGGTAGCCTCCATTCCCCACAAGCCGATCTTAATTTTAGAACACATGTTTATATTTTTTCTGTAATTTTAACAATTTCATTCCCATCTATATCTATTTGAACAAATAATTTCTGTGCATTGTTTAACAGACATTCACTTTTATATATATAGATCTGAGCTTGAATGACATTTAGCGTGTTCCCGTGTTCAGCTTCTTTTAACTTATGAACGACTTAGAATTTTTTTATTTCTCTAGGAATAGAAAAGGGGCCGTATCCAATCGAATGGTTATGGTGCATTCCAGGTTGTAACTCCAGAAGTGATTTTTTTTTTTTTTTGACAAAAAGTGTCTATTTCTTGAGAATGTTACTCGTAACTAGTAAATGGAATGATCCAATATGTTTTATTTAAATAAAATTTAAATCATCAGCCAACGACACCACGTTGAATACACCAGTTCCCGTCAGATCACTGAAGTTAAGCAAAGTCGGACGTGGTCAGTACTTGGATGGGTGACCGCACCCGTCTTGAATGACCAATAGATGTTAAAGAGACGTTAAGCCAAATTAAAAAAAAAATCATCTACAGAAGATAATTTCGCTGGCTGATAAAATTCAAGAAAATAATCAGAGGATAAGTCAGAGCAGTGTAAAGTTTAATTTTGTTACACACTGTATAATGACCCTCGTTTTAATTTTTCATGGAAAAGTTCAATTATTGTGTTTGAAAAAAAAGTTGCTCTTCTACTTCAATCATCAAAAGTCCACATTTTCATTTTCATAAATGTCGTAGGCTGATAAAAAAATAAAACGCAAATTTTTTTCTTAAGGTAAAAGTTTTATTTATTAGAGGAATATTAATATAACCTACATAGGTATATCCTATCCACAAGCATCATTCAACAGCCACGCCACACAGACTAATATTTACCTACTATAGTAGACTAAAAGCTACGACTCACATTGGACACATCTAGAGTAAAATCTCAATCACCCTATATGTTTTTAAATAGGTATATATTTCTAAAGAATTAAAGTTAGTCAAAGTTATGATAAAAGCTAAAAACTTGAAAGTATCCCATTAACAAATTAAGATTTTAAAACCACCAAGTTGAATGAACAAAACTTTCTTCTGTGTATATCTACCATTTTGTTAAATTTAGTTCATTGATGAGCAAAGATTATATGAAACAATGGAATAAGATATGTGTTCATAGTGATAGTGATGCAAACTGCCAAGTAGAATGAAGAAAACTTTCTTCTATGTATATCTACCATTTTGTTAAATTTAGTTCATTGATGANCATGCCCCCCCCCCGGCTTCACAACAAAATAATTATTTCACCAAGAGATGTGTGCTATGATAACTATTTTCCTTTGTTTTCATATTGAATTACGTTTTTTTTTTTGCTACCGTTGATTTTTTTTTTCTTTTTCCTCTCTGGCGCCTTTCGGAGTTTGTCGTCGCTTGCAGCCGCATCCTTTGCTTCCAGCCCTGAAAACATTAACCCTATCTTATCAGAAAATTAGCTTTTCACATGTTAGACACTTCCTAATTTAAAAGACATAAAGGAGTGGTTGATAAAATAATCAGGTCAACACTGTTGTGCTGTGTTTTTCTTGCTTGATTAATTATGAGCATACTCAAGTTTCGTGGCTTCTAATTAATCTAATGGCTTTTCATGATCATTATTATGAACACTACCCCGTGACAAGGTTTCATGAAATTTCATTAAAACTTATCATTATAAAATATTGGATGATGATGATGATGTTTTATTATTAACAACGTCAGCATGCCATAATTGTTGAATTTATATATCATGTCCACTTGCACATTATTACAGGACAAGGGCGTACGCAGGAATTTCTTTTCGGGGGGGGACTTTCTTCTATGCATATGTACCATTTTGTTAAATTTAGTTCATTGATGAGCAAAGATTATATGAAACAATGGAATAAGATATATAGTGATGCAAACTGCCAAGTAGAATGAAGAAAACTTTCATATATGTATTTCTATATCAAACATTTTGTTGAATTTCAGTTCATTAATGAGCAAAGATTATATCACCATTGCAATTACCAAAAATGTGGGTAGAGGCATAAATGTACGCCTGGTAAACAGGAGGGCGTGGGTTCGATCCCCAGCAGAGGCAGGATTTTCCCTCAATAATTTGAGTAATTGACCGTTATTTATGAAATCGGTTATTTATGAAAAACTTTGAATATGATTTTCATAAGTTTGGTTGCATGCACTACTTTTGAGATTGTGGTCTAAGTATTCTTTTAAAGACAATTGTGAGCTTTGGAGATGTTTTTGGAGAACATGGAATAGGGTGTAAAAGGGAGCTTCTGTCTGTATCTAACTTATAGAAAACAATATTCTATGAAGGTTTCAGGTATCTTTATAATAAAATGAATATTCTAATGTTATTTCAGACTTGGCAACAATTACTTCTTGTTTTTCGATATGTTTTTTTTTTTTTTTNTTTTTTTTTTTTTTTTTTTTTTAATTTCAAGTAATCAGGAAGTGCGTTTAACTTTTCAGTCACGTGGAAGTGATTTATCCCAAAAATTTAAATTCAGAGCTGATACAAAGTATCTAGAATTATTTTTATTTCTCAAGATAGTCGTTCGGGTACGAGGCAATAACGAAATTAATTATTATTCTTTTACTTGTTAAGTCTAACTTTTGATAACTCCTTCTTTATGGGACAGTCTTTTGATGTTTCTTATTAGTGAAAAACTGTGTTTTGTTTGAAAATATTAACGAACACTTGAGAGACATTTCCGTTATTTTCAAAGTTTCAAACTTCCCAAGAGTGGAAAGTCGTTAAAAAATCAAAGGAATATTGCAACGCGGTGGCTCAACCCACGATAGAACGTTGAAAATTCATTACAGATGTGATAAATATGTTGGGTAAATTAAAATTTCGAAGAGGAGCGAGGAATCATAAATAACGACAATTTTTTTTTTTTAACATCTATTGGTCATTCGAGACGGGGGTTTTACCCTCCATTCCCTGGAAACTTGCAAACCAGGTACCCAAATTGAGCTCACTATGCTGGTGAGCATCACGAGGTCGCGAACCCATGTGGACACCCACATGATACAACCCCGCTGGACGTTGCTTAACTNAAATCCCACTGACCGATCGAAGGGGAAAATATTTATCTGAGACCTCAGATGAAACCTCAGATCGGGTTCAATGAAAACCTGCCTGTTAACTCTCCTGTTAACATTTAAGTCTCTTCGTGAAACCCACCCAGCTTATATGTAATTATTAAAAACTCTACTCATCTAGTTAACACGTAACACAAATAGTAATAGGTAATAATAAAAAGCAAATACAACAACTTAAAATTTGAAAATATTTAGAAAAAAAAGTTAAATCGCCCTAACTTTGCACTTTGTTATGTAAGTATGATGATATATTTGCACTTTGTTATGTTTCCCAAAAAGTGTTTTCGAAGGGATAAGTGTTAAAATCTAAGGGATAAGTGTTTTTGCGTTTTCTTATATTTTCAGCCATTCTCGAGATACGGGGGGTGGGGTGAGACTTTATGGACAGCCTGTATAGTATTTGTTTTACCTTATTATAAATTAATTAGACAAAATTCTCCTACCTCCACACTCATATTGATCTATTTTTAGGACTCTTCTTCCGATAATGTCTGTCGTCCACATAATCTCGATACTCATATTGATGTATTTTT
>CM022880.1:31261943-31279624 GCA_012654025.1 Pachypsylla venusta
TTCATCAATCGCTCTGTATCCGGGCCCGTGGCTCGATGTGATCCCCAGAAGACTCCTTATTTTGTTCTTAGTACTTTAGACATGACAATAAAGCGTTATTCGGTGACTGTAATCGCCTCCCTTCATCAATCGCTCTGTATCCGGGCCCGTGGCTCGATGTGATCCCCAGAAGACTCCTTATTTTGTTTTTAGTACTTTAGACATGACAATAAAGCGTTATTCGGTGACTGTAATCGCCTCCCTTCATCAATCGCTCTGTATCCGCGCCTGTGGCTCGATGTGATCCCCTGGAAGACTCATTATTTTGTCCTTAGTACCTGAGACATGACAAAGCGGTTATCGCTGACTGTAATCGCCTCCCTTCATCAATCGCTCTGTATCCGGGCCTGTGGCTCGATGTGATCTCCTGGAAGACTAATTATTTTGTTTTCTTCATCAATCGCTCTGTATCCGGGCCCGTGGCTCGATGTGATCCCCTGGAAGACTAATTATTTTGTCCTTAGTACCTGAGACATAACAAAGCGGTTATCTCTGACTGTAATCGCCTCCCTTCATCAATCGCTCTGTATCCGGGCCTGTGGCTCGTTTTGTTTTCTTCATCAATCGCTCTGCATTCGCACCTGAGAACAACGGAAATCTTGTCAAAAATGTTATCCAACTTTGAGAAGTTATCTTCATAAGAGTTAATTACTTCGATGGAACGGTAATTATTTCACTGGAATCATTGTTTGAAGGGGGGGGGAGAAGTTTTTTTTAAAAAAAATGATAATAGTAATCAAGTTAATCCTGTAAGAGAGCTCGCTCATCAGGATCCATTAGCCTGATGAAATATGTATAGACCTTCCCCTTTTTTTGCCTTTGCAGTTAAGTACAAATAATTTTGGATAGGATACCTCTTTCTTCTTAATTCATATACAGTGTGACTTAGTACAAATAATTTTGGATAGGATACCTCTTTCCTCTTAATTCATATACAGGGTCACTTAGTACAAATAATTTTGGATAGGATACCTCTTTCTTCTTAATTCATATACAGGGTGACTTAGCACAAATAATTTTGGATAGGATACCTCTTTCTTCTTAATTCATATACAGGGTGACTTAATACAAATAATTTTGGATAGGATACCTCTTTCTTCTTAATTCATATACAGGGTGACTTAATACAAATAACTATGAGAAACAACTTTAATTAATACTCCAGGGAAATTGGTTCTTATTTTACTTTGTGGCTGTTGATTTCTTCAATTTAAACCATGAAAATACCAAACTTGGCCGAAAGGGCCGTTATATATGTTTGCCGTGTCTTGACAGAATTTCCATGTTTTTGTGTGTGCACAATCTCAAAAGTATCAAGAAAATTCAGCTTATAATATGTGAGCTTTTACAGCTTGTTTACGATGAAGCATAACCCAGCTAAAGGTTGGAGAAGGTCATTTTGAGACAACATTATTTATCACATGGTCGGTTCTTTGTTTATATCTTTAATTAACATTATTATGGACACTAAATCTAAGTTCGATGCTGCTAATTACATATGAGGCGTCAAAATTAAAGAATTTTTTTACTTTCCTTATCCTAAAAAAAGGAAAGTAATGTAATGGGCTGAAATTTTCGATTTCGAGTTTTCAATGCCAAAACACGTTTTGGTGTCCCCAGAGCCAAAATCTCGAGTTTCAGTGTCTGTCTGTCTGTGAACAAGATATCTCATGAACGGCAAGTACTAGAGACTTGCCNACAAATAATTTTGGATAGGATACCTCTTTCTTCTTAATTCATATACAGGGTGACTTAGCACAAATAATTTTGGATAGGATACCTCTTTCTTCTTAATTCATATACAGGATGACTTAGTACAATGAGCCAACGATACGTTGTGTTCCCAAGCGATCACCCATCCAAGTAAACCCGGAATCTTTCAAAGTGGTGTTAGTGAATGAACATAATTTGGTGCAACTGCCATTACTACACTTTCGAACGAGGTCACATAAAGCGTTTCGTTTATGTTTTCATTAGGTATTTCCATCTATAAGCTTGCTTTAGATGGGAATTATTTTTCACGTTGCCTGCGCTGAGATTTGTAGGTGAATTTAAGAGCCAAGGTTGAAGCGTATTGAATGTGTCATTGAAAATGAAAGGGTGCGAGAAAATGAAAACTCCACCCGCAACATTATACATATTTCATTCTAAATTTATTCAAAGGGCTTTATTTATTTTAGCAAGCACTTCTATTTTATTAATAAAAAATGTATACAATATTGTGTTTTAATTAATTAATTGAAAAAAAGAAACTTCAAAGGAACTTTTCTTTTATTAATTAAATTTATTATTCGCAAACAAAAAGGGGAAAATTAATTTGAGAAATTATAACTTTTATTGACACCCCTTTTGTTGCGTAGAGTTTGGCATCAGGGTCGTGTAACATTTAGCACAAATTTTTGGGTCACCTAAAAGTCTTACATTCCGTTGACGGTTCTACGGAATTCTTGTGTTTCTACATCAATCACAAAAACTATTTATTTTAACACAGCACGCGGTGAATAATACTCAGTCAACTTCCATCTTTAGACTCGACTAGACTCATGATGAATCGAATGATTCGAAAACTTCATAAATTAAAATAAATATTAAATANTTACGCAAAACACACTGAAATTAGGTAGGAAATTTGAACTACAAAGGAGCTATAGTCCATATATACATACACAGAATGAAGAACATTCAAGAATGAGGAGCGGACATTGAGAGATACCCCGCCCACCTGCATAAACTGGGAATGAAAGAGAATGACCAGTGTGAATATGGAATGTGTGGGGATCTTGAGCATATGATCATAATAAATCTGATGTGAACATCACACGACTTTCCTTATCTATAAAAAATCTGATGTGAACGTCACAAAAATTTCCTTACATAGAAAATAAAAAGTAATGGTCTGATATTTTCGATGTCGAGTTTTCAATGGCAAAACAAATGTCCCAGAGTCCCAGTCGCGAGTTTCACCCTTCGGTCCGTGTGTGTATCTTTTTAATCAGGTTTCATGGAAACCACTGTAGTATCAATGATTGTGTTAAAGGTGACAAGTTCTATCACTTCGTTGTTGCTTTTTAAAAGCCTTCTCTCTTCTACTCCTAGAAATCATTTTTCTTGATGTATCTACGTAGATGTACTTTTTTGAAAAAGTTTTTCCTTGTCGTTTTTCAGATTGTTTATTTACTTTTAGACAAAGGGGGAAAGTAATTTCCGGGAGTCTGAAATGTCAACTCAATGTTAAGAGAGACATGGAACGTATTTCACAAAATATAAAATATACTTTCAGCAACTCTCACGCTATGACTTAATCTGAATGGAAATTTAAAGTGTTTGTGAACCGCACAGCATAGAGTTACCACAGAATTTCCANAGAATTCATACCTACAAAGATTTTACTAATTTCATTCCTATATGAATTTATGCAGTCGGCAAATTGCAGTGGTGAGTCGGCATTTTCATACATTTTACCCCCCCACAATTTCCACCCTCGCTACGCCCCTGGATAAGGATACGGATAATTTCCTGTGACGTTGATTCGAAACATGAAAATTTGGAAAGAATTGGTATTATTACCTAATAAAATTATTATTGAATAATTTAGTGATAGATAATCTAACAACATCATTGATTTATTTAATATAGGAATATCTTTTGAGACTTAACCTCTAAAGGCCCAGTGTCTAAGATTTTGGACATTCATTTTGTAGGCATAAAAGCCCAAGCGTATATTTGTACCTTGTAGTCATAAAGACCCAGTGTCCAAAATTTTGGACATTCATTTTGTAGGCCTAAAAGACCAAAACTTGAAGTAGAGGTGTTTTGGACCATGAACATTCAATTCATTTGTCCATTTTTCAATAATTACTAAGATTTTCAGAGGGTTAAAAAATGTTCCAAATTTTGCATTATTGCAACAAANTGGCTGTTGGAGAATGTTGGGGGGGTGTCACCCCCCATACCCCCAGTCGCTACGCCCCTGTCTTTATCTCATACTCAAAAATATCTCCCCAAATTGAGATATTTGGTATCTAAAAAGCTGATAACAATCAAATCCTGGGCATTCTGCATGCAACCCTACTTTTATTATGGTAGTAAGTATACCATTGGTTAGAAAAACTACAAGTGACAATTACAGGCAAACTGTTTTTATTAAGGTAGTAAGTATACCATTGGTTACAAAAACTACAAATGACAATTACAGGCAAACTGTTTTTTAAGAACAAACTATTTTATCCTACATTTTAAAGGAACAAGATATAGAAAGTAATGAGTCACGGGTTCGATTTCTGTCGTGTTTTTTTTCTCAAAGGAAAAAACAAATATTTACAGAACGCAGGCTATCTTCCTACCTATCTTTCTTCTCTATATGCTCTGTATAAGCATATTTTACTTTGAGATCCAATCTTGCAAGCTGTGTCGTGGGGTAAAAGTCATTAGGGTTGCATAAGAAAACGTTGAAAAAGGGGAAATACCCCAATGAGGCCACTTTTGCTAATTTCCGATTCCTCGGATAAAAAACATCGGAAAAAACGTCTGATATATCGATATAAAATTCCCAATCCTAATTTGATAAAAAATTAAATATTATTCCAATGGTCTCTCTGTCACTATTATATTTTGCTCTCACTAATCTTCACAGTTATTTTGTAGAATTATTTATACATAATATATACTGAAATCCTTGGAAAAAACACGTAGGTTTTTTTTTAGGGGAAAAAAAATCCTTTTCCATTTTAGGGAAAAATGGAAAAGAAACTAGAAAGAAAATCTAAAAAAAACTTGTTCAAAAAATAAAAAACCTAGAAATTTAGGGACCTAGGTCCTCCAAAAAACCCTAGATCTAGGACCGAAATCCCTAATATGGTAACACTGGCTGATGTTTTATTCATTTCAATATATTGAATTGAACGAAGAAAAAAAAAGATTGACCCCACTCAAAATTTTGATATTTTACGTTTCAAGGTACGTATATACAATGCAGAATCCAAAAATGGAATGAACAAAAGTCCGTTTGTCCCGTGCTTACCATCGTACCTTGATCACCGTCTGCCGACATTTGTGCCATACCGATTTCGATGAAATTTGGTTTCGCACAAACTGATTTCTTATATTCAGGGTGTCCCAAAAGTCCGAGACCGCCTGAATATCTTTCGAACGGCTTTATGTGAAGTTTTGAAATTTTGCATGGTATTATATCCCAAATTAAACCACCTGAATTTTTCAGGGGGCGGTCAAACTTTTGTTTTTTAAATACGAACCCCCATCTTGTGATACATTTTCAGAAAGAGAATAGAATTGGATGGTTTCAAAATGGCGTCCATAAGAATTCGTCCCTCTTTTGACAATATTTTTAAAACTTTAGGATTAATTATACTTAGAGTTCGACATTTATTGGGAAAGTTATCATGAAACGTAGCAGTTTTTACTTTCCTTATCCTATGAAAAGGAAAGTATTGTAATGGGTTAAAATTTCGATGTCAAGTTTTCAATGCCAAAACACGTTTTGGGGTCCCCAGAACCCGAATCTCGAGTTTCAGCCATTGGTCCGTGTATGTGTCTGTCTTTTCTGTGAGCAAGATATCCCAAGAACGGCAAGTGCTAGGTATGTATGTCAGTTTTATTCCATGAACAGCAAAATGTAATTTATTGTTGGTCGCTAATTAGCGGTTGAAGGCCGCTTTTTGGCGGTTCTGTCTAAAACCAGAATGGAAAGAGCTAGAACTTGAAATTTGGTGCCTATTAATATCAATTTCATACAAGAAATTGTAGAATACAACTTAGGTTGAAGTGTAATATATTGTTGTCCGCTAATTAGCGGCTGAAGGCCGCTTTTTTGCGGTTCCCCCAGAAGCCAGAATGGAAAGAGCTAGAACTTGAAATTTGGTGCCAATTCATATCAATTTCATATAGGAAATTGAAAAATACAACTTAGATTGAGGTGTGATATAGATTTGGGCTCTGGGGACTTCAAAACGTGTTTTGGCAATGAAAAATCGAACATTTCAGCCCATTACAATACTTTCTTCTTTTTTTATAGATACGGAAAGTCGTGTGATGTTCACACAAGATTTTTTATGATCATATGCTCAAGATCCCCATATTTGTCATATTTTGAGATACATACATTCCATATTCACACTGGTCATTCTCTTTCATCCCCAGTTTATGCAGGTGGGCGGGGTATCTCCCATGTCCGCTCCTCATTCTTGAATATTCTTCATTCTGTGTATGTATATGGACTATAGCTCCTTTGTAGTTATGAGTTCAAATTTCCTACCTAATTCCAGTGTGTTTTGTGTAAGTTCGTAATTAAGTACAACATTATTTCGTGAAGATGTAAATTACAATGTAATACTTGGAATATTAACTACTAGCAACCGCTTCGCTTGGCGCCTTATAGGCATGGCCGTTTATAGTTTTAACCTCTTTTTTCGCGATAAAAAGTAGCCTATGTCCTTTCATAAAGTTTAGTCTATCTCCATACCAAATTTCATCAAATCGGTTCAGTAGTTTAAGCGTGAAAGCGTAACATACATACAGACAGACAGACAGATAGAGTTACTTTCGCATTTATAATATTAGTATGGATTATATAAACTAAATTTAAACAAAACACTTACCAAAAACACTATTTAATATTTATTTTAATTTATGAAGTTTTCGAATCATTCGATTCATCATCAGTCTAGTCGAGTCTAAAGATGGAAGTTGACTGAGTATTATTCACCGCGTGCTGTGTTAAAATAAATAGTGTTTTTGGTAAGTGTTTTGTTTATATTTAATTGTTAATATTTTTTAACACTTATAAGTTATTCAAAGATTTAAATACTTGGAATCTCCAATTAGCTTAAGTTCTGTACTGATTTTCTTCAAAACATAAACCTACATGAGTACCTTATAATCAAGAGAGAAATGTTTTATGAAAGCTCATTAGAAAGACACAGTGTCAGCCTTGGGAATGATGTATACATATATGAAAACATAATTTAACGAAAAACCTTGTCTAATACAGTGTTGTACATGCTTCCAGCAATATAATGTTATGTTTGTCAAAGAAAAACAAAAATCTTGGAAAATATATTCAAATTGTCTCTTGAAGGAAGTCAACACGATTGTTATTACTAAAAAGAAAAGGGAAAATATTGCTGTGAGCAGTATTTTATAATATGTGTAAGAGGAAAAATTCAAAATAAGATATGTTGTGAACCCGTTATTATTATTGTGTTCAGAAGAACTAAAAGTCAGAAAGAAGGAGTTAGGGGAAAATGTACCCAAGGCGTCAAGCACCGGCTGATAACGTAATTACTAATTATGTATTGCTTCTATTGAAAAATCTTTGTATTCTAAGTGTGTTCATACGCGGATATTGGGGAGGGCACGGGGGCACGTCCCCCCCGTTTTTTTTAGCGGGCGGTGTCTCTCAAATTTCATTATACCTATCACGTATTTTTTTTAAAAAAATGAAATGAATGGTGATCCGCGGTATCTTTTATCCCATTGAGCGGGGGGGGGGGGGGGCACGGGCCCCTAAATAAAACCCGATCCTGAGACTAAGTAGAAATACGTAAATAAAAAATCGTGAAGAATTCTGTCATCCGTCATGGCACTTTTTTCGTCATCACGTTATAAAAATCACTTATCACCCTTATGAAAGGCATTTGTGGTAATAAACATTGTATTAAAAAGTACTGCCCAAGTCTCGAACACCCAGTATCTAGGTTACGATTCCCTCCCCCTCCCCTCCAAATTTTCTATTACGTATATTGTGCGATTGTGCCCCCCAAAACAGGAGAACTATATCCGCGCATGAGTGTGTTCCACAATTCACGAAGATAATTTAGTTTTATTATTTTCAATAATGAACCTTTGGAATCGTCACGAAAAATTTACTCCCCCCAGGGACATCGAGAGCGGTGACCCGGGCCCGACCTTTTGGGGGAGCCCTTAAGAATATGTTCATTTTGGTAAAAACGTAATTTTTTAATCCCGGGCCGGATTTTCTCTCGGTGGCCCCCCCTCCTCAAAATTTGGTAGGTATTTTACGTTTCAAGATATGGTGGTTTGGAGAATCCAAAAATTGAATAAATCAAAAATCCTCTCGTCTGCCTTTTGGCGTGTCGGCATTTGCTCCAACCCGTAAATATTAGAAGATGTTCTACAGTTTGAACTGTTGTACGTTATGCGATTCCGTTGAACTTCATTTCTGTCAAAGTTCTTCAATTTTCTTGCAAATTCGTCAGACAATTTTTTTTTAACGCGATTTATACAGAGTGTTCGAAAAGTCCCGGGACGGATTTTTTTATTTTTAACGGCTAAAGATAGAGACTTGAAATTTTGTATGTCTAACACAAAATGAAATTAAGTTCTAACACAAATGAATCTATTTTTTGTCGTAATTAAAATTTCTACAGGGTGTCTCAAAAGTGGGTAAACATACACCAACTTTTGATTTTTAAATAGAAAACCCTATTTTTTATTTCAAATTCAAATTTTACGTCAAATTCTACACAAAATCTACTCCTCACTCCATACTTTGATCAAACCCGCCATGGATTTTTCTTCGGAATAAAAGTGATAAAACGAAGAGTGTAATACATCAAATTAGTCAAATTGGGCTGAATATCAAATGTGGAGTTGATTGTATGTAGAATTTGACGTAGAATTTTAATATGAAATAAAAATTAGGGGTTTCCATTTAAAAATTGAAAGTTGGTGTCTGTTTGCCCACTTTTGAGACACCCTGTAGAAATTTTAATTACGCCAAAAAATAGATTAATTTGTGTTAGAACTACATATAAAATTTCAAGTCTCTGTCTTTAGCCGTTAAAAATAAAAAAATGCGTCTCGGGACTTTTCGAACACTGCATACAATTTATGTTTTACTCATAGGAAGGATTTATTTAACTCCGTCACTTCATCGTCAGTCTTTATTATTTGACACCTTACTTTATCTTGTATGGAACAAAAAGTAAAAATATTTTCAATGAAACATAAAGTACAAACATGAAATATCAATGACGTTAAATCTTCGGCAGAAGGAAAATCTTCCAACACAGATGGAATACTGGACACTGTGTCTCGGAGGGCAGGGATCAATATGTCCGCTTCTACTTGTAGTCGATATTTTCTCCGAGACTTCTCTGAGAGAAGTCTCGGAGAACTCTATGTGCAATAAGTTGGAGGCAAAACGATCTTAACCGAGGGCCTCCTACAAGGCCCCTGTTACAATTGCATTCTATATTCATTTCATATTTTATTTTTCTTCAATTAATGTAAAATTTTATTATTGTACTCTGCTCAACACCTCAAAAGAGGTATCAAAGAGCAAGAAAATTATTAAATAAAATAATTTAATAATTTTCTTGCTCTTTGATAGTCTCGAGACTGTTTTGTCTCAGACATACAGTTGTTGCCGAATCGAAAGAAGAATATCGACAATATGATATCGATATTATCGAAAGTTTAATATCGATAAGCGATATTATCCTATCCGATGGCCGCATATCGATATACATTATCGACATCCCCAGTAGCAAAGCAGCGTTATTTCTGACGTACGTACCTTGATATTTTTTGCTTAGATACCGATATTGTTTTCTCGATATTATTCGAAATACTAATATCGCTATAAAATAACGATTATATCGACAAAGTAATATCGATATTGGATATTTTCGGTATTATATCGACATCCCTAGTTCTAACTTGATGTACATAGGTACTTCACGCGAGACCTGTTAACACGTAACGTGTTGAAGAATGTTTATATAAAAATAATAGTCTACATCGGACCCGTCCCGGACAGTTTTCATTCAAAGATATAAATAAAATTTCTGACAGCGTTGACGTATGACGTAATGAAATTTACGAGGAGCGTCTGATTCCCACACCATCGCCCCCTCGAACATCAGCAGGAGGGCTGCCTTTTTCATCCTATTACCTGCCTCGTATCAAATTTGTATTCATTTTTATTATTTTTCATGGAGAAAAAGTTATAGGGTAGGAAATATAAAATGTCAAAATATGTCAAAAATATTTCATTTCTTGAGTTTGCAAAATATGCCATCAATATTTACGAGGGGGTGTTTCGGAAGTTAAAAAAAAACTTTGTATTTACGAAATACGATAAAGTTGTTTCCCGTATAAAAATGTAATACATTGCAGCCATAAAGAAAAATGCATAGTCAAACTCAGCATTTATTCGTCAGTTTTTAATATAATTTATTGTTTGATGTTTCTAATTGCAACCATTAGATTCTTGCCCGGTGCCATGGCTTGACCGTTCTTCGTGGAAAAATCTGGTATGAACATCACGCGACTTTCCTTATCTATAAAAAAGAAGAAAGTATTGTAATGGGCTGAAATTTTCGATGTCGAGTTTTCAATGCCAAAACACGTTTTGAAGTCCCCAGAGCGGAAATACAATTATATATTACACTTCTTGATATATTACACTTCAACCCAAGTTGTGTTTTTCAATTTTATGAAATTGATATGAATCGGCACCAAATTTCAAGTTCTAGCTCTTTCCATTCTGGTTTTAGGCGGAACCGCCAAAAAGCGGTCTTCACCCTCTAATTAGCGGCCAACAATATATCACACTTCTATCTAAGTTGTACTTTTCAATTTCTTTTATGAAATTGATAAGAATAGGCACCAAGTTTAAAGTTCTAGCTCATATTGTTCTCATTTTAAGCAGGATATGCGAAAACCGCTAAAAAGCGGCATAAAAGCGGCAACGGTATATTCGATTTCCACAAAAATATATTTTGTTCACAGACAGATGGACAGACAGACACACGGGCCAATGGCTTTGAAAACTCGACATCAAAAATTTTAGCCCATCACAATACTTTCCTTGTATTTTTTGGCGGTAACTTGCTCCCAAAAACTGGAAATTTTCAAATTTTATATTTTTTATGGGGTCCTTATATACTATTTTGGGGGGGTCTATTCTCGGTCATTTTTCGTTATCTCTTTTAGTTTGGCCAGAAAAATGCGAAAAGACCCGCTAAATAGCGTCATTTTTGGAGGTAACTTGCTCCCACTTGAACTTTAATTTTTTCCTTTCTTATTACGCACCTACAAATACTAAAACGACCCAAACAAATTGTGTACCCTTAGATTTACCACATTGTATACACCAGTTCTTCACTTTTGGTAACAGCCGAGCAGTTGTTGTTGATTTCAGTAGAGCTGCATAGGAAGCTTAGTTAATTTAGTTGTAAAACTAAGGTGCTTCTCATAAGTGCTCTGAAAACCAAGTCAAAAATAGTACAATGTATACATTGTTGTGGCCATAATCCCGGCAAATAAGAAAAACTTTTATTCTACGGTAAGGGATAGTTTGAAATTTGCACAGATTGTGTATTCTTTTGACCTTAATCTCGACATACTTACCATCAGGATTATAGAAAAAACTCTCTGAACAAAATTCATCCATTGAACTAAATACGAATATAAAGTAATTTGACATACCATGCGTACTTTCAGATTCATCCATCCAAATATATAAATCTTTCTTTGATGGAAACGGACAAAAAAGCGAAAAATAGATGGGAATAGACCGCACCCCCTCGAACCAAGGGACCTTGGGAAAAATTAGCACAAACCGTTGCTTGGTTACGGGCGAATATCTTAAATTTTGCCTCAGAACATGTAAGTAAATTCAAAGCAACAAAATTCCTCTGGCAGAACATATACGGCACATTAGGACCTTTCGATAAAGTATGGGGGCTAAAAAATGTACAACCGTTGTTTGGTTACGGCCGAATATCTTAAATTTTGCCTCAGAACATGTATGTAAATTCAAAGCAGCAAAGTGCCTCTGGCAGAACATATACGGCACATTAGGACTTCACGATAAATTATGGCGAGCTAAGAAATGTTCGAGTTACGGCCAAATTTCCAATTTATACCTATCTTAAATTTTGGGCTGATATCTTAAATTTTGACGCAATTAGAAAGTTTTAGTTCCTCATTTAGGACAGAGTTTGCAAAATTATGACCAGCAATTCCAGAGATCGATCGAAATTGAGATCGGACAAATATTAGCCACTCAGAACGACCATGCCTATATCGTCTCTGACAAAACATGTAAGGCACATACAGTCTGCAATAAACTGAACACGAACCTATGCTTTCTCCTCCTACCCCCGATCGTCTAAAAGAATCGTAACATGCTCCGGTGTATACTAGACTGGAACGATGTGTAATCAACTTCTTTTTTCTATTTTTTGTTTATTACGGAACTCTTTATTGAAGTGTCGACACTATGAAACATCCGACTGTTTCATCATCATAATTTTCAACCATCATCGACCCACTGTTGAATGACAGTCTAAAATTGACAAAGTGTCTAAAACTAGGCGAATTATGTCTAAAAAACAGGTTCCTCGACATCATTAGTGTCCTATGTAATTAGCCAATGTCCCATTGCAAATAATTCGTCTCGGACTTTTGGGACACTTGGTATATGAGAATTCCATTAGTTGACTAGGTTTGAACCCAAGCCATTTCTCTTTCATTTGTTCGCTTTCCATTCTCCTTTAGGCTGGTCGAAGTTTCTGAATGTTTCTTTTCGTGAGTTTTTATTTCTCGGCAGCCTGGACCAGAGATCGTAGAAAACATTAAATGAAAACTTATCTTAATGTAACAAAGGGGCATTTTGTTTTTGAACATTTTTTTCAAAAGAGCTCCAGGCTATTCTGATTTTCTTCTTGATAAATCTCTTCATGTGGCAGCATTTTTTATATACTCCTGCTCCAGTGGGCATTACACTGGCATTGCACTTGGGGCACCCGGGTTCAATCCCCGGCGAGATCGGAATTTTTTGACTTTGTGCTTATGCAAATAAATTCGGGGTTCACTCATAGCGACCAGTGGCGGCATTACCATTATAAAAAGATTAGAAAATTGAAGAGAGTTCAGTGCAAGGGGCTCTTAGTAATGCTGTGATACCCACAAATATTGTGAAAAAGCCGTTGGGCCTTACCACAAAGAAATCCAACATTCGTACCTCGATAAACATTGCATTAAAAAGTACTGCTCAGGACTCGAACCCCCGGTCTGTAGGTTACGAGTCCCTCCCCCTCCCCTCTCCAAATTTTCTATTAGGTATATTGTGCGATTGTACCCTCCAAAACAAGAGGGCTATATCCGCGCATGACCTACGTTCCACCCTATATTGGTCTTATTTTCCGGCAGTTCATTTCCTGCAAGATTNTTACCGCAATTTGAACCACAAAGATATCCAACATTACATTTGTACATAAATTTTTTTTTATATATATATTCACGAGCCACATTACCGCAATTTGAACCACAAAGAAATCCAACATTACATTTGTACATACATTTTTTTTATATATATACACGAGCCACATTACCGCAATTTGAATATTCTGTTTTTAATTTAAATTTAATTTTGCTTACGTTTAATGCTCTTAACTGCTGAATTGTATGAAAAATGTTAACTTATCGGAATCTCCTCACGAGGAGTAGCATTTCATTTTATGCAATAAACCTTTTTTCAGTGCTTCCTCCTCTTAGCTAATAATAATTTTTGCTGACTAGACTACTGGTATAAATTTCTAAGATTTTTTTTAGGAAAGGAGTCTCTAAAATGTGAATCAAAAGAAAAATAAAAGCTTTTGAGATGTGGTAACGTATAAAAGAAACGGACAAAATGTGTATTTGTATTCGACAGGCAAACGGTTCATAGGTGGAAAGTTAACTTTGATTTACAAAAAACCTTTGGCTTTAAGCTGCTTTCCCACTGCACGCAACATTTTGTTGCGAAGCGTTTCGCAAAGTTTCATGCTCCGCTGTTTCTGCAGAATCAAATGAGATCAAATAACACTGACTGCAACATTGCCTCGCAACGTTGCGCAACATTTCATGCTCCGCTGTTTCTGCAGAATCAAATGAGATCAAATCCCACTGACTGCAACATTGTCTCGCAACGTTGATGCGAAACAAAAGGGCGACTATGGCACGTTGAATACACCAGTTGCTGTTCGATCACTGAATCTTATTAATCTTATTATTTTAGCAATAATTATGCAATATGAATAAATATTGCAAGGAAGGGGACCCAGCCTTCAAATATTCTAATGGGCTAAACCAATTGCCCTTCTGTTTAAAAGCACTCACGGAGAGTGTGGTTATACCAGAATTGCGCTACTGCTTATTTGACGCTCGGTATTTTAGAATCAGAAGTAGCGAAACGGAAGCAATAGCTGTCTTGTTTTATGAATTCTGAAAACTCCTCGTAAGTATAACAACAATGAAAGGTGTTAAATTATTTTCCTCGCAAGCTCCCTCATACATAGATTCTCTGCACGTAGGTGAAATTTTTCAAACCTATGTTTGTTAAGCTGAAAAATACTTTGTGCGGAGGTGAATAGAATTTAGGGTCAGAACTAAGTTTGAAAAGAAAGAATCTAAACAAACAATGAAAACTTGAAGGAGATTGTTAATGACCAGACAGAATAACCTACTGAACCTAACAATGAAAACTTGAAGGAGATTGTTAGTGACCACACAGAATGACCTACTGAACATAACAATGAAAACTTAAAGGAGATTGTTAATGACCACACAGAATGACCTACTGAAGCTAACAATGAAAACTCGAAGGAGATTTTTAATGACCAGACAGAATGACCTACTGAAACAAACAATGATATCTTGAGGAGATTGTTATTGACCAGACAGATTGACCTACTGAAGCTAACAATGAAAACTTGAAGGAGATTGTTAATGACCAAACAGAATGATCTACTGAAGCTAACATTGAAAACTTGAAGGAGATTGTTAATGACCAGACAGAATGACCTACTGAACCTAACAATGAAAACTTGAAGGAGATTGTTAATGACCAGACAGAATGTCCTACTGAACCTAACAATGAAAACTTGAAGGAGATTGTTAATGACCAGACAGAATGACCTACTGAACATAACAATGAAAACTTGAAGGAGATTGTTAATGACCACACAGAATGACCTACTGAATCTAACAATGAAAACTTGAAGGAGATTGTTAATGACCAGACAGAGTGACCTACTGAAACAAACAATGATAACTTGAAGGAGATTGTTAATGACCAGACAGATTGACCTACTGAAGCTAACAATGAAAAATTGAAGGAGATTGTGAATGACCTGCTGAACCTAACAATGAAAACTTGAAGGAGATTGTTAATGACCACACAGAATGACCTACTGAATCTAACAATGAAAACTTAAAGGAGATTGTTAATGACCACACAGAATGACCTACTGAACTTAACAATGAAAACTTGAAGGACATTGTTAATAACCAGACAGAATAACCTACTGAACCTAACAATGAAAACTTGAAGGAGATTGTTAATGACCACACAGAATGACCTACTGAACTTAACAATGAAAACTTGAATGACATTGTTAATAACCAGACAGAATAACCTATTGAACCTAACAATCAAAACTTGAAGGAGATTGTTAATGACCACACAGAATGTCCTACTGAACCTAACAATGAAAACTTGAAGGAGATTGTTAATGACCACACAGAGTGACCTACTGAACCTAACAATAAAAACTTGAAGGAGATTGTTAATGACCAGACAGAATGACCTACTGAATCTAAAAATGAATACTTGAAGGAGATTGTTAATGACCAGACAGAATGACCTACTGAAACAAACAATGATAACTTGAAGGAGATTGTTAATGACCAGACAGAATGACCTACTGAACCGATGTTGTGCAAAATGCCTATAGGAATTCTTTTTAAAATCTATAAATATTTAACAACACATCAGACATGTCTTTGATTTTCAATAAGAGCGGGGCAACGTTTTGCCTCATTTTCTAAGTAATGGAAGCAAGAATGTGTGCGTGGGTAAAACCCTTTGTTAAGTATCTTTGCAATTCTGGAAACTCCTCGTAAGTATAACAACAATGAAAGGTGTTAAATTATTTTCCTCGGAAGCTCCCTCATACATAGATTCTCTGCACGTAGGTGAAATTTTTCAAACCTATGTTTGTTAAGCTGAAAAATACTTTGTGCAGAGGTGAATAGAATTTAGGGTCAGAACTAAGTTTGAAAAGAAAGAAACTACTGAACCTAACAATGAAAACTTGAAGGAAATTGTTAATGACCACACAGAATGACCTACTGAACCTAACAATGAAAACTTGAAGGAGATTGTTAATGACCACACAGAATGACCTACTGAATCTAACAATGAAAACTTTAGGGAGATTGTTAATGACCACACAGAATTACCTACTGAAGCTAACAATGAAAAGTAGAAGGAGATTGTTAATGACCAGACAGAATGACCTACTGAATCTAACAATGAAAACTTAAAGAAGATTGTTAATGACCACACAGAATGACCTACTGAAGCTAACAATGAAAACTTGAAGGAGATTTTTAATGACCAGACAGAATGACCTACTGAAACGATGTTGTGCAAAATGCATATAGGAATTCTTTTTAAAATCTATAAACAACACATTAGACATGTCCTTGATTTTCAATAAGAGCGGGGCAACGTTTTGCCTCATTTTCTAAGTAATGGAAGCAAGAATGTGTGCGTGGGTAAAACTCTTTGTTAAGTATCTTTGTAATATTTTGAGGGAGGGAGGAGGCGTACAAGAAAATTTGTTTGAAAATGCTGTTTGTCTTTTGTCGAAATGGGGAATACAAGTTTTAACCACAAACAATTCTTCAAACAAATCAGTATAAGAAAGGAAATTAATATCACATTAAATGATTTTGGTTTATTATTTTCAATTATGAACCCTTGGAATCGTCACGAAAAAAAAAGAATACCCCCCTCAAAATTTGATATTATACGTTTCAAAGTACGTAGAATCTAAAAATCGAATGAAAAAAAATCCGTTTGTCCCCCGCGCCGAACGCCGTGATGGGCCCTTTTGCTACTTAGCGTTGACCGATTTGAATGAAATATAGGTCCCATCTGGGCTCTAATTGTGCACCGAAACACACCCTTGGCGATTTTTGCCGTTTTTAGCGGTTTTTTCCTTTGTTTCTGGAAAAATATAAATGTATCTTTAACTATTGACTAATAATGATAAAATTATCATACTATCTTACAAAATCCCTTAAGGGTGTTGTTCTGCCAGCAGTATTATTAGGTGGTCCAAAACTTAAATAGAGGATAACATAATATGCTCCGTCTGGGTTTCGAACCTTCGACCCCACCTGGATTACCGGACAAACGCTGTGCACACTAAGATATCGGGGATTAATTCGCCCCCCGATATAGAAACAATGACCGGAAATAATGTACCTAGATAATTATCCTATCGATGCGAAGCTAGAACTTGATGATGTAATAATGAATTTAAATTGAGCAAAATGTGGAAAATATAATATTGCGAGTGGCCACTTCGGTAATTTGTAGTCGTAGTGACAACTCACACTTGAGTGGAGTTCTAGAATGTGGCCCTAATTCTACGTTAAGGCCTTTATCAAACAGATGTATGCAACATTGTATTTGAGATTTTGTATGCTGTCTAACGGAAGAACGAGCCTCGAGATAAATCTATACCTATACAGGGTGTCCCAAAAGTCCGAAACCACCTGAATATCTTTTAAACAGCTTTATGTGGAGTTTTGAAAATTTG
>CM022880.1:31346985-31379857 GCA_012654025.1 Pachypsylla venusta
TTCTTCTTTAAATTATTTGGGGACGTTTATTTGGTAGATGCCCCTTTTGTCAATTGGTTTTATTATGTCTTTCTGATCAAATAAGGTGTTTTTGAAAATTGTCACTCGATAAGAGTCGAGATCGAGAGTCGACTCATTGAGTCGATTCATATTGGTGAGTCGGGTCGAGCCATGTCGACTCACCTACGTGAGTCGAAAATCCCATCCCTAGATAATTTGCTGTTAGTTTACAACAAGATAAAATTTTATTGCAAATGCTTCCAGTTTCTATGCAGATTCGGACGCTTTCCCTTTTTATAAAATATAAAATGGTGGATACTCTATTTATTAATTTTATAATACATAATATGTTTTCCCATAAATTCAATTAATTATTCCCTTCTAGCAGTACATTAAATTACCTATTTACACTATAATATAACACATATTATTATGATAAATGTACTCAGTAAGTATACAATGGGCCTCATTTCAATATATTCAATATTGGCTGAGCGAACATAATAGGTGGACACTCTCGCTTCCTCAGAAGCCTCTCAGACGAGACTGGAATAATCACTAGCCCATGTCATCCTCCGGCCTATAAGGGCAATCGTCCTTTGATCAAGAATTTCATCGACGGATGGGTTTTCGAAAACCATCTGAGGCGGTAGAAGGACGTCTCAGGCCTGAGACCCAGCAAAGCTGTGTAACAGGGACCATCCAAGGACCTTACTATAGAGATCCTTGCCCTCAATCGCAAAAACATCAAACTAGCCACGGGCCTGATCTTTAGAAAAATTTAGAAAATCAGGATGGAGTAAATACATGGTACAATCAAAGAAAACCAAGAAGAGGAAGATCTAGATAGAGATGAATAGACGGAGTAAATACATGGTACAATCAAAGAAAACAAAGAAGAGGAGGTCTAGATAGAGATGAATAGACGGAGAAAATACATGGTACAATCAAAGAAAACAAAGAAGAGGAGGTCTAGATAGAGATGAATAGACGGAGAAAATACATGGTACAATCAAAGAAAACAAAGAAGAGGAGGTCTAGATAGAGATGAATAGACGGAGAAAATACATGGTACAATCAAAGAAAACAAAGAAGAGGAGGTCTAGATAGAGATGAATAGACGGAGAAAATACATGGTACAATCAAAGAAAACAAAGAAGAGGAGGTCTAGATAGAGATGAATAGACGGAGAAAATACATGGTACAATCAAAGAAAACAAAGAAGAGGAGGTCTAGATAGAGATGAATAGACGGAGAAAATACATGGTACAATCAAAGAAAACAAAGAAGAGGAGGTCTAGATAGAGATGAATAGACGGAGAAAATACATGGTACAATCAAAGAAAACAAAGAAGAGGAGGTCTAGATAGAGATGAATAGACGGAGAAAATACATGGTACAATCAAAGAAAACAAAGAAGAGGAGGTCTAGATAGAGATGAATAGACGGAGAAAATACATGGTACAATCAAAGAAAACAAAGAAGAGGAGGTCTAGATAGAGATGAATAGACGGAGAAAATACATGGTACAATCAAAGAAAACAAAGAAGAGGAGGTCTAGATAGAGATGAATAGACGGAGAAAATACATGGTACAATCAAAGAAAACAAAGAAGAGGAGGTCTAGATAGAGATGAATAGACGGAGAAAATACATGGTACAATCAAAGAAAACCTAGGGGCACTACAGAAAAATGGACGCAATTTGCTCAAAATAGCAAGCATGGAAGGATCTGGTTGTTGGAGGTCATGGACCCACACGGCCTGTCAGAACCCTTCAGTAGGTAAGTATTAGTAGCAAGGCGCTTGAGAAGAAGAATAATTATTGTTGCATTTATTTTATGTCTAATACTTTATCAATGTCGAATGTTATCTCCTGAAGTGTAAGTGGACACATATTATAGCTAATTATTTTAAAAAATAGTTTTGAGTAGGATAAAAATTCACAGAAGGGAAGTAAGCTCTGGGACAAATAGCCAATTATTTTAAAAAATGAATTTAATTTACCAATTATTCCAGTTCTATGAAAATATTGAATAACCACTTGAGTTAGCAAGGACTATTCCCTTCGTTTTTTATAAATTTCACGTTAATGATTTTAAACAAACTTTGCCTACACTCGTGATTGATGGAGTAACCCCTTTAATTTACATGTACATATAGTATACAGACATCTTCATTCATAAAACCCGGCTAATATGTTTGCCTATTCAATATAATCTCTACTTATATGTAGATGGGCTCAGGAATGGGGAATTAAATTAAATGAGACCAAATCGGTTCATGTGAAAGTTTACCAATAGAAGATTTCACCGGTTGATCTCAATTATAAGATCATACTATTTGCCAATGAAGCAAAGTACTTGGGTATGACGCTGGACGCTAAATTAAAGTGGCAAGAACATGTTAAAATGAAACGAGCTCAGCTTGGTTTGAAATATCAGGAATCTTTACTGGTTAATGGGTAGATACTCTTCACTACCAGTCGAAAACAAGTTTCTGCTTTATAATCAGGTCCTAAAACCTACCAGTGACTCTAATAGGAAACTAATAAAAAGATTCCAGAATATGAATATTGTTTTGAAGACTAATTGTCAATGCTCCTTGGTACATTCGAAACGAAGACCTATATCGCGATTTGGACGTAGAGCTAGTAACAAATGTTATTAAAAAAAAATGCCTCTTCCCACCAAGAAAGGCTTCAAGGTCATGTCAATCGTGAAACCGTCCATCTCGTCGAGGTTGACAACCTATATAGACGTTTAAAAAGAAAAAAACCTCACGAACTCACATAGAGCTCCATCCCTAGGTGCACCAGATTGCAACTACCGTCATAAGACGAATGTGTTATTTATTTATCTATCTATCCATACTAATATTATAAATGCGAAAGTAACTCTGTCTGTCTGAATATTATTCATTAGATTTAAGTGTCTAGATTGCAAATATAACATGGGGTATTTTTGAAAATATAAATACTTATATATAGAACAAAAGGACCAGTTGGTATAAGGTTTGTCTGACATATTGAATGATCAACGTATCTCTTAAGGTAGCATTCCGTTCCTCGCGACCGCGACACCACTGCTTTCTATGTATTTAAATGAAGGGCAGACCGAAGCAGGCGACTGGGTCGCGCGCCCCTTTCGCTTCGAAAGCAGTACAGTCGTTCCAGTCAGGCGATTCATTCCTTGTTTACTTGTGATTCGTAATTTATACTATATTTCTCATTAATTTCGGTAGAAAACTGAAAATGTCATTTTGTTCTGTTGGTTAGTCGAATGTCAGACTGGGACTTTTAGGTTGAATGTCTTTTTCAATTAATTAAACTAATTAAACCCGTAAGTACAAAATTAAATTGTTCTGAATTAAATCTTCAATATCTTCTGATTTTTTCTTCTTTCAAACTTAGTTTCAAATACTAATAAGTTATTAGTATTTGAAAACAGCCCTCTTCCTCTTCTGGTCGTGACGTGTAAATTCTGTCGATCTTCATCCGTTTTTCCGGAAGAAAACAGGATATGATAAGAACGTCTTCGTCTTCCTCCTCCTCCAATAATCTCACTATCAATCTAAACAGGATATGATAAGAACGTCTTCGTCTTCCTCCTCCTCCTCCAATAATCTCACTATCAATCTTTTTTTAGTCGCACTTAAAACGTCGGACATATTATGCACTGTTCAAACGATCAAAACAAACTGTCGCGGGTATCTGTCGCGCGTATCGGTCGCTAGTCGCTAGGAACGGAATGCTGCAAATAGGTCGCGGCCACCTGTCGCGGTCGCGAGGAACGGAATGCTACCTTTACAATGCTAGTAAGAAATTAATAAGGAAAAAATCGAGTTGTTGCCAAAAACGATGTTTACACAGTCCAAACCATTTCACCGTGGAATTTCATCCTCATGAATTTTAGATATTTACCACATAGTAATAGCACAATGTAGCCCTCGAGGGTAGCGAGCCAGCTTCTTTAGGTGTTAGGAAGAGTATTCAGCCTTTAAAAAACTTTGATTAAAACCAATGATGAAAGGTCATCAGAAAAAGGTTAGTTTCTACGCATGCCGTGAGAAGCAAGCAAAGGTTACGTGCCAAGAAAGGGTCACAGCTAAAGAGAGTATTCGCCGGCTGTGGCATGATAGATTTAGAGGAAAGCAACAAAGACCCCGAATAGATTTGGGAAAAGGTGAAGTTAAAGAAGAAGAATAGCACCAAACAAACTGCGGTGTAAAGTTACTCTTCAGTCCTATTCGGGCAGTATATCCATGCTCTGTCAGATTGTGTCTTATTTGCATATCAAAAAATTGAAAATCGAAGTAGTTTGGTCAAAAGAAATTCTACAGCCACGAAATACGACGCCCATGAAATTCGAGAACTTCCTGGTATGTGTATTTTTGAAACATAAATCCCTGTGTTAAGTTTCTGAGTGTTCTGTGAAAAAAGGAAAAGCCGGCCTGGCAAACCAACATAATGAGTCAGGTACTACGGTGCCGTTGACGTGTATTCGTGAGCTAAATTCCTCTTTGGGGCTAATGTAACCCCCTGCACCTAAATCTCTGGTGGGTTTTTTGTGCTTGGAGTATAGCCTGTTGCCCTAGCTAAGGTCTAAGATCTGCGCGAGCTTGATTAGCCTTTTGGCTAGATGTTTTTCATGGATGTTGCTGGGTGGTGGGAGTTGAAGTCAAAAATGACGTGAGAGGCAGTCTCCTCATCCTTCCCGCAGAGTCTACACGTGAGCTGGTTCTGATGGATGCCAATGGTGTGTAGGTGTTTTCTCAGACCACAATGCCCAGTGATAAGGCCTGTGGCTACGGTGCCGTTGACACTCTTCGACATAATCAAAAATCAAAATTTAGTACATTATACCGAAATCAAAATCTGCTGATTTTTTTTTTTAACTTTTTGATTTGCCTTAGAAGTTTGTACTTGAAAATTTAAAAGAGTTCCCTAAAGGCTTCTCAGATTAGAGAGTGTGATAATATTGTTCAAGCTCTCTGAAATTTAAATTGATTAAAAGTAAGTACAATTATTAAACTTTTGTAATGCATCTATTCCCAAGGGGAATAGCTTCTCTTTGAGTATTACAACATTGTTACTCAGATCTACTGATGTTAAAGTGGTACAGTAAAAATAGGGACAGTGAATCTAAGATTTGGGATCAATGAGATATACTGTTAATGTGGTACAGTAAAAATATGGACAATAGTTGATTGAACCAAGTGAATCTAAGATTTGGGATCAATGAGATATACTGTTAATGTGGTACAGTAAAATATGGACAATAGTTGATTGAACCAAGAGAATCTAAGATTTGGGATCAATGAGATATACTGTTAATGTGGTACAGTAAAAATATGGACAATAGTTGATTGAACCAAGTGAATCTAAGATTTGGGATCAATGAGATATACTGTTAATGTGGTACAGTAAAAATAGGGACAATAGTTGATTGCACCAAGTGAATCTGAGATATAGGCTCAATGATTTTTCCTTCATTCGTCTAATCTTCCTTTCTCACCAAGATTATTATATTAACGGCAACTAGCCTTTAAAAAAACTCTGTTTTAAACCAAAAATTAAAAGTTATGCAAATTGTAGTTACTACGCATTGATGGTATAGGAAGAAAGCGAGAATTACCGTGCCAGGAAAGGGTACAACCAAAGAGAGTAGTCACTGAACAGAACGTTGTGTATTGTATAGAATTAAGGAGAGCAACATCAACCCCAAATCGTATTGGTAGAGGTGACGTTGAAGAAGAAGAAGTGAATAAGATTGGTAACACCAAAGTCCAACTATTTAATAATACCAAAGTCAAACAAAAAAAACTTTAAAATGGGATTCATNTCTCGGTCATTTTTCGTTATCTCTTTTAGTTTGCCCAGATAAAAATTGCAAAAAGACCCGCTAAATAGCGTTATTTTTGGCGGTAACTTGCTCTCACTTGAACTTTTTTTTTTTCTTCTTTCTTATTACGCACCTACATACTGAAAGAAACCTGTGTGCCAAATTTCAAGTCTCTACGTTTATCCATCGTGGAGCTACGTTGATTATCAGTCAGTCAGTCAATACGTCAGTCAGTATACCAACTGGGCTCTGCGTTTTACAAGTATAGATAAGATAAACAGTACAATAAAATAATAAAAAAAAACCTATTGAATTTAAAAAAAAAAAAAAAAAAAAACATTCATTCTCGCAAACAAGCTACCAAACTGCAAGGGAGAAGGATTAGGACTAGAAGGAAGAGGAAAAGGATAGTAAAGAGAAGAAAATGTTGGGTAATGGGAGCTAATAAACCTTCACTGACTGCCTCCAATAAAGACAATTTGAAAGAATGAAAGGTGAGTGAATTTAAGATAGGATTTGGTAGTGCGTTCCGGAGATCGATGGAAGAGATAAGGAAGGATTTACCATAGGAGACAGTGCTGTGAGGAGGTTTTTGTAGGAGAAGATCATGGGCACGTGTCACTATGGAAGTAACGGAAGAACGAAATTGATATTTGGAATATAGATAGGAGGGAATTTGAGAACCAAGAACTTTGAAAAGAACGGATGGAGTGAGAATGTTTCTCCTATCCTCAAGCCTGAGCAACCGCGCTCAGTTGTAATATGGAGTTATGTGGTCCCGACGTTTTACTTTGTAGTATACTCCCTTATACAATCCCCATTCATTCTTTGAATAATTTTCTTGTTATATAACCCAGCACACATCTTTCATAATTCTTGGCATTTATTTCCCCAATCTTTTTCAAATTCAGATCCAAGATATTTGAAATTCTCCACAACAGGTCATTATAGTTTTTGAAGTTTGCTTCTCGTTAATTGATTTGTTTGAAACAAGTAGGTACACAAAAAATAATTCTTCAAATTTTCAATCCTGTCTCTTGTATCTTGTTCTTCCTTAACTTCACCCTTTCCCACATCTATTTGGGGTCGGCGTTACCTTTCTTAATTCTACCATGCCGCATACTTTTGTTCTTTGCCTACTATCTTTAGCTGTAACTCTTTTGTGGCTCGGTAACAGTCGCTGGATTCTGACAGTATCCATAGAAACTGCGTAGAATCTCGCATTTCCCCGATGATCATTTTCTTTTTTTTTTTTTTTTTTTAATTTTAGAGACGTTAGTCTCTAAAATTTATTGGTCATTCAAGACGGGGGTTTTACCCTCCATTCGCTGGAAAATTGCAAACTAGCTACCCACACTGACCTCACCCAGCCTGGGTTGGGCCGGAAAAAAACCCTCATGGTACAACCTCGCTGGATGTTGCTTAACTTCAATGATCTAACGAGAACTGGTGTATTCAACGTGCCCTAGACGCTGGCGACTCTCTCATCATGCCCTTCATATCATCAGACCTTCTCTATTTGCACGGGCTTAGTACCGTCACCTGGTTTGCTACACCTCGTTGTCTACAATCTTCTATAATGGTGGACAAAGTAAAAAGTCTTGGGAAATAGAAATATAACTTTCGCATTTTTTTAAATCATATAAATATTTTTAAAAACCCTGTCTCTCCCTACGGATGAGCCTTTCATTTTTCTAAAGCTCATTACATTTCTCCCATTTGCCAAAACCCTGTCTGTCCCTACGGATGAGCCTTTCATTTTTCTAAAGCTCATTACATTTCTCCCATTTGCCAAAACCCTGTCTCTCCCTACGGATGAGCCTTTCATTTTTCTAAAGCTCATTGCATTTCTCTGTGTGTGTTTTTTCGCTGTATTTTCAACACTTGTAATAATCTCCAATTCATTCCGACTTCACAGAGCCAGACAGCAATTATTGCAATTGAAATGATTTTTTTCCTTTTTATCGAAATGACCGTTCATACATTTATTTTCATGAAACGAATTCTAAATTTAATTAATTGTTTCATTACAAAGTGTTCCCCCTCTCCCGCTAGTGTCCTGGCGTAATCAATTTATAATGAAACTCGTTCTTCCTCTAGACAATATTTGTATTTTACGTGCACATGAACACTTTTGAGCAGTCGTCAGGATCAGATTTATGTAACTCTAAGTGGTACTGGTGAAATGAAGACATCACTCTCATACTTTTGGTTCTGTAAACTGTTGGACACCGGGTGGATTGAACGCACCTAACATCAGTTTAGTTTAGGGATGGGATTTTCGACTCACTTACATGAGTCGACTCGCTCGACTCGACTCCTCAATATNAGTCGACTCTTTGAAGAGTCGACTCATTTCAAAAAGATGAGTCGACTCATGAGTGAGTCGAGTCATGAGTCGACTCATGAATCGACTCGTGGATGACTAACCCATCCCTAGTTTAGTTCAAATCGGATAAGGCTTTCGGGCATTATCGGTGTATAAAAAATCAAACAGAAAACAGAAGAAAAATCGTGGTTGTAAAACTAGACCTCTGCTTTGTTCGGTCAAACATTCCATGTGGTGGACCGTGAGCAATAAATATAGAATTTGATTTGAGGGTAGGTTTTTCTTATATTGTCTACGAGGTCTGTGAATTAAAACAAGTGTTGGTAAAATGACATCAATAATTACAATCCAATAAACTAAAAAGATATTGGACTTTCCAGCTAACTTAAACATATAAAACAAGTGTTGGTAAAATGACATCAATAATTACAATCCAATAAACTAAAAAGATATTAGACTCTCCAGCTAACCTAAAACATATAAAACAAGTGTCGGTAAAATGACATCAATAATTACAATCCAATAAACTAAGAAGGTGTTCAACTCTCCAGCTAACCTAAAACATATAAAACAAGTGTTGGTAAAATGACATCAATAATTACAATCCAATAAACTAAAAAGATATTAGACTCTCCAGCTAACCTAAAACATATAAAACAAGTGTTGGTAAAATGACAGCAATAATTACAATCCAATAAACTAAAAAGATATTAGACTCTCCAGCTAATTAATTACAATCCAATAAACTAAAAAGATATTGTACTCTCCAGCTAAGCTAAAACATATAAAACAAGTGTTGGTAAAATGACATCAATAATTACAATCCAATAAACTAAAAAGGTTCCCTATTGGGAGTTCCTTTTTCTTGCAAAGAAGTATCGACTGAGAAAAGAGAACAAGTGTTCGGGTGTGTTTTTTTCCATATATTTTATCTTTATATAGCATTTTATTTTACGCAACTTGAATTTATAATCGTCAACTTTATTTGTCTCGTGTGCCCTCAGTTGTTAATACAGTCCTCTATATCCTTTTTATTGCTTCAGCTTCTTGTATTTCCTTGATGTTTGGAAAGGTCTCTCTTTTCTTTATGATTTAGATTCCCACATCGTTCTTCTTTGTGGTATCTGCAATTTCCTTTGTATGATTTCAAATCTAAAAATTGTATTTATTATTGCTATACATTTCTCAAAGTTACTCATCTAACGATTAAGGAATAAGGAGTGTACAATTAAGGAATGTTACTTTTCGGCCATGTTTCTTTTTGAAAATTTTAATTTGGTATTTTGGTTTGTTCTTTGTTTTTTCACATATGCATCTATAATTGAATATAATCGGTCTTATCATCATCATTGGTTAACAGTCGTGGTCCTGGTTTGCAACAACTCGCCATGAGTTGATGAGTTCTTCATACTAAAGAATCCTTACGGATATTGCAGTAGCTTCTCTTTCCTTTCTGCATGGGTTTCCGATCCTACTCTTTGTAAACTTTTACGATCTGTATGCGCTTTCGTGCCCTAGAATTAAAATTTTGTATCACCCTATCACAGGGGAGTAATACTGCTGATTGGGAAAAAGGAGGCAGTCGGCTATCAATTATTCAATTTATAGGAATTTCTCTTTTGGTTCCTTTATTTCTGAAAATAAACAAAAAAATTAGGGCGATCGCCCCGGGCGCAGTGATTTGGGGGCCGCAAAACGATCTTCGCTGTTTCGTAAGATGAAGAAATGACACTAAAAAAAAGTTTTTCATTCATAGAAAGATTATGTCAACATCAATTTTTTTTATGAAAAATGATTTTTTTTTTATCTGGGCATTTTTTTTGCAATTTTNAAAATGTGTTTTTTTTTTATCTGGGCATTTTTTTTGCAATTTTCTCTTTGGACAAACTAAGAGAGATAACGAAAAAATGGCAGAGAATGAACCCCCTCCCCAAATTTGAATTTTCGGTTTCTCCCCGATTTAGTGTTCAGTCTAGGGGTCGATTCCACCAAAAAAATCTAAATTTGAGAAGCCTTTAATTTCGCAAAGTGGTGGTCCGTTTNCAAAAAAAAAAAAAAAAAATGAGCTGTCAGTGGGATTTGTTCTGATTTGATTCTGAAGGAATATCGGAGCATGCAACTCTTCGCTCAGTGGGATCTCTTGTGAAAGAGAAAATTTTAGTCATTATGTTAATAATGTGAGAATTTACAACTTTGACTTTCTCAATGTCAAATATTATCGCGCTATTGTCAATGTCAAATATGATCACCATTATTGGAAAATGTCAAATATTTTCATTTCACTGTCAATGTCAAATACTATCACTTTATTGTCAATGTCAAATATTAAAACTTTATTGTCAATATCAAATATTATCATTTTATGGGCAATGTCAAACATTTTCATTTCATTATAAGTGTCAAATATTTTCATATCATTGTCAATATCAAATATTATCACTTTATTGTTAATGTCAAATATTTTCATTTCGTTGTTAATGTCAAATATATTCACTTTATTGGCAATGTCAAATATTTTCATTTTACAATCAATGTCAAAAAATATTACTTTATTGTTAATGTCAAATATTAAAACTTTATTGTCAATATCAAATATTATCATTTTATTGTCAGTGTCAAATATTTTCATGTCATTGTCAATGTCATCTATCACACTATTGTCAATGTCAAGTATCACTCTATTGTCAATGTCAACTATTTTCATTTTTCAGGAGCAATTTTTGAACAGGGGACAGATGAAGTCCAGTCTGCATTCAAGTTCGCCATGCTTACACACAACCAAAACACAACGACAAGAAGGTTTGAACTTCAAGCTTATGTCGATGTCATTAACACAGCAGATGCATTCAAACTTTCACGCCTGAGTGAGTACCCAATGGCCCCAACACATTCATTTTATAAATTCGTTTGCATGTTGTCGGTAATGTTTTTGATTGAAGGTGATTTCATATTACAGGGTGGTGCCCATGTGCGGATATAGCCCTCTTTTTTAGGGGGGCACAATATACCCAATAGAAAATTTGGAGGGGGAGTTACTCGTAACCTAGGGTCCGGGGGTTCGAGTCCTGGACAGTACTTTTTAATGCAATGTTTATCGAGGTTTATACCTAATTTGTTAGAGGCTGTGGAGCTTACCACAAATACGTTTCATAAGGGTGATAAGCGATTTTATAAGCGTGATGATAAAAAAGGTCCATGACAGAATTTTTGACGATTTTTTATTTACGTACTTTTATTTAGTCTCAGGATTGGGAATTATTTAGGGGCCGTGCCCCCCCCCCCCACTTTATGGGATAAAAGACACAGCGGATCACTATTCATTTGATTTTTTTTAAAAAAAAATTACGTGATATAGGTATAATGAAATTTGTGAGAAACACCGCCCGCTTAAAAAAACTGTGGGGGGGGCACGTGCCCCCCCGGGCTCTCCCTATATCCTCGCATGGTGGTGTCATCTAACTGTTTTTACTGCTCCTATTATAACGTCTGCAATACTTTACCTTTTGGTTGCATAGCATTCTCGCCATGACATCTCCGTATGTCACCATCAAGGTAACAGTATTTATATAACTGGTTTGTCACAGTGTACCATATTGGTTAATTTCTTTGGGTAGATGACTAGGGGTATCTTTGTTGGATAGGGGGGTTTCCTGTTGCCTTCCCTATTTTTTCAGGTACTAAAACACCCTGCATAATCCCTTGTTATGCGCCATATGATAATATGGAAGCATAGTTTATCGCACAGTTTTACACCATCAAGTCAGGTGGACTCGTGCGATGAGGATGTCAGCCCCATTATCTTTATGTGGTATTTTGTATATTCTAATATACAAATTTTATCAGAAAATGTCTTTTGTACCACATTTATATAAAATAGCCTTCGAGAACGGATGAAACAGAAAATAATCAGTTCTTTGAAACCAAAATTTCTATGGCTTACCTGGAGAACATTAAAATTCGAATTATTGGTATGGGTAAAATAAGAGGGAGGGAGTTGTGTAAAAAGTTGCAAAAACGCTTTCCAATGGTAGGAAACGCTTTCAAGTTTACGATATCGTGATTTTCTGTAACGGCTTGAAATCGCACTTTAGTTTTAAATTACCACCAAATTTTAGAGGTTTTTACTGGTATCCTACACACACACACACACACACACACGCACACGGCCCAATTTTTGAAACTCGCGATATGCGGGCTCTGGGGCATTGAAAACTTTTAAACCGAAATATTTTTTCAAAAGATAAGGATTTTATAGAAGTGAATAGAGCATATGAGGGATTGACCTCTAATATTACGAACATCCTGTATATATTTTTATTATATTGTATTGGACATGTAGTATGTCCCTGCACATTACAATTTGCATACATAATATTACATAAAAAAAGTACATATTAAATATATACAAGAGAGAGAAAAAAAAAAAAAAAATGTAGACAGCGACACTTTCCCTTTTATTTTTGTTTGTCCTTCTATAAGATACGAGAACATTGTAAGTTTGTTTACGAAGAATTTCTAGAATGCGAAGAATGTGATCTGCGTATTTACTTCCCCATTCGAGAACATGTAGAAAGGTGTAGTGAGATCTTTTATTCGAGAAGGTTCGAAATACTTGTTGGTAACGTATAAATAGAGTAGAAACCGGCTTCGAGTAGAAACCGAGTTGAGTTTAAAAAGTGATGTCAATTTCTATAGTTCCATCAGTGAGTTAATTGTGAATTTTTAGTATGTGAATTACGTAGTTTTCACATACTAAAAATTAGTGTACGACTTTTTGTTAATCTTTTAATTGTGTTTTCTTTAACCCTCTCGCGCCCGTAGTAGAAAACTTGCTACCAAAAGTTTTTGAATCATCTAATTTCGCTTTTGTCCCCCCTTAGTATTACCTGTAAGGGTAAAGAACCTTTAACACGATGCTCTGAAATCAACAAAAATGCTAAGTGGGGACAGAAGCAAAATTAGATAATTCGCCAACTTTTGGTAGCAAGTTTGCTACCACGGGCGCGAGAGGGTTAATAAAGTGTTTTAAGTCTATTTTCTATTTCTTTTTTTTAAGTTAGTTAACGCATTTTTAATCAACGACTACATAGTCCTCGAACCCTAAGCCTAGAACGTATTATAATTTAAACAAATTCATATTTTTTTCTTCCCTTTTGAATTTTTCCGGGGCTCTTTTTAAATTTGAGACTAATATCCCCTTCATAAGTTGACACTCTAAAGTTATGCCATCACCCAGTAATAACAAAGACAGTTGAAATGGCCCGCCGCCTCCCTCTGTCTCTGTGTTGTTCCATTTTATTCTATGTATATCTTATTATTATTTTACAAAACAGAAAGTTTTTAATAGAAAAGTTTGCTGTACTCTGGCCCTTTCCTATTCTTCATAGATATAGCATCATGAAATATTTTTGATAAACAATATACTTACCTTTGCAAGTTACAGTCCATTAGAGAAGTGAAATCAAAACATAGCCTTGCATTTAGTTTGGTAGCATCATGAAATATTTTTGATAAACAATATACTTACCTTTGTAAGTTACAGTCCATTAGAGAAGTGAATTTGGAAATCAAATCATAGCCTTGCATATAGTTTGATAGCATCATGAAATATTTTTGATAAACAATATACTTTGCAAGTTACAGTCCATTAGAGAAGTGAATTTGGAAATCAAAACATAGCCTTGCATATAGTTTGATAGCATCATGAAATATTTTTGATAAACAATATACTTACCTTTGCAAGTTACAGTCCATTAAAGAACTCAAATCATAGCCTTTCCATCAACTTATCCTTTCTTTGATGTAAAAATATTAATATGTTTCATGCTGCCTACAGCTTTGTTCAGATAAACAGCTGTAAACATCAAAGCCAAATTTCAATTCCTAAATCGAAAGAAAGCCAGAGCGGCTCAAGGGAGCTTTAGAGAGAATATTAATAAAAAAATATATTTTTATTTTATTTTTTATATATTTTTATTCCTATTTTCATGTATTATTATATGGGTGGCCAAAAATAGTGATAGCCATCGGGAAGCTACGTGATAGCCATCGGGAAGCTACGTGATAGCCAGACCAGATAGCCATCGGGAAGCTACGTGATAGCCATCGGGATGCTACGCGATAGGCAGGTTAGATAGCCATTGGGAAGCTATGTGATAGCCATCCGGATGCTACGTGATAGGCAGGTTATGTAGCCATCGGGAAGCTACGTGATAGCCATCGGGATGCTACGTGATAGACAGACCAGACAGTCATCGGGAAGCTACGTCATAGCCATCGGGATGCTACGTGATAGGCAGACCAGATAGCCATCGGGAAGCTACGTGATAAGTAGGTTAGATAGCCATCGGGAAGCTACGTGATAGCCAGACCAGATATCCATCGGGAAGCTACGTGATAGGCAGGTTAGATAGCCATCGGGATGCTACGTGATAGGCGGGCCAGATAGCTATTGGGAGGCTATGTGATAGCCATCCGGATGCTACGTGATAACGGGAAGCTACGTGATAAGCAGACCAGATAGCCATCGGGAAGCTACGTGTATTTTTTCAGTGAGTCAGTACACCAACTGTGTGGAAATAGATTAGTTAATCAAGACCTTAAAACTTGTCATTAGAAAAAAAAACCCTCCAGAAAATGACCCTTTTTAGTAGAATTTAGTAAAAACTGTGAACAATGGAAAGTGCTCTGATTTAAGGAAACGTTTTAAGTGTTGTTTTCCCGATAAATCAAAATAGAACGGTAACCTACCAGGTTTTTGTTTATTAATTAATTAAAAGTCAAAATTATTATTAGTTCTATTTTTTAAAACAAAAAATGAGGGATCTATAATCTATAGGACTCAGCAAGTCCAAAGTCAATCTTTTTATTAGGAAATTTCCGTAAGAGAAAAAATGTAATACAGAGAACGGCTATTAGAATGTCTAAAGTATTAAGCATTAAATTTAAAACTCTGAACAAAGTAGCCGTTCTCTGGATTATATTTGTTCACCTATGGATTTTTTTTTTTTATTTTTTTTTTAAATTTTTAATTTGGCTTAACGTCTCTTTATCATTTATTGGTCATTCAAGGCGGGGATTTTACCTTCCATTCGCTGAAAACTTGCAAACCAACTATCCTCACCCAGTCTGGTTTGGGCCGGGAAAAAGTCAGCATCACGAGGGCGCGAACCCACGCCGAAACCCACATGGTACAACCTCGCTGGGCGTTGCTTAAGTTCAGTGATCTAATGTGCCATAGACGCTGGCTAAAACAGAAATTTAAATTTCTTAATAACAAGGTTTACTTTGGACTTCTGGGTACTAATAGCTCCCCCTCACAAGTTCATAGAAAGTGCTCTGAACAACCCAAGGAAACAATTCAGCTACATAAAAAAATTACATCTTCTTTTGCTATCGCCTTAATTAATAATGTCTACTAATTAATAATAATAATAATTGTATCGTTAATACACATTACATACAATTTACAATCACAAGAAGGTCTCATTTCAAAAAGATGAGTCGACTCATGACTCGACTCGTGGATGACTAACCCATCCCTATTGCACACCGACCTCCATATTGCCGACTAATGAATATATTTTAATGAAAAAAGGACAAATGGAATATAAATGGGGAAGCATTTAAAATTAAAGTTTATCCTCTCTATCTTGTTTGTGTGACCCGTACAGTACAAGAAGCACGTTGAGCTATTTTTGCAAGATAGTTACTTTATGACACTTCCGGGCATTTACTGAAATATATTTACTCTTATCTCGGGACGGGAGTATTTCTTTCTAGTTGTGTAAACTTTTGTGTTTTCTTTGAAATCCACAGCTATAAGGGTTCTGAAAATGTTGAAACATAAAATTAATATACTATTCGTAAAATAGTTATGTGTTGTTTTTTTTATTGGTCATTCGAGACGGGAGTTTAACCCTCCATTCGCAAAACACTTTCAAACGAGCTACCCACATTGACCTCATCGTCAATTATATAGTAAATCCTTGCTGGACGTTGCTGGACTTTAGTGATCTTAACGTGCTATAGACGCTGGCAATTTAAACTATTTCTTCATTTAAATATTTTAATCAACGTATTTTCTCATTAAAAATCAATTGGCGTAGTTTTCGAATTGTTAGAACTTACGAATGAATGAATATTTGCGGGTTTGTGTTTCTAGATTTCTAGAACTTACGAATAAATGCATAGTTGCGGGTTTGAGTTGCTAGAACTTACAAATGAATGAATAGTTGCGGGTTTGAGTTGCTAGAGCTTACGAATAAATGCAGAGTTGCGGGTTTGAGTTGCTAGAACTTACGAATGAATGAATAGTTGCGGGTTTGTGTTTCTAGATTTCTAGAACTTACGAATAAATGCATAGTTGCGGGTTTGAGTTGCTAGAACTTACAAATGAATGAATAGTTGTGGGTTTGAGTTGCTAGAGCTTACGAATAAATGCATAGTTGCGGGTTTGAGTTGCTAGAACTTACGAATGAATGCATAGTTGCGCGTTTGAGTTGCTAGAGCTTACGAATAAATGCATAGTTGCGGGTTTGAGTTGCTAGAGCTTACGAATAAATGCATAGTTGCGGGTTTGAGTTGCTAGAACNTATAAGGACCCCATAAAAAATATAAAATTTGAAAATTTCCGTTTTTTCCCCGATTTTTGGACGCTTTCCACCACCAAAAAAGTCGGAATTGAGAAGTACCACTTCGGGATGTGCGGAAAAGCTGAAATTTGATACAAAGGTGTTTGGAAGTACAAAAAGTCATATCCTTGAATAAATTATTGAATTTTCTAACTGGGAGCGGTGCTCACTCTGGGGCCGGTTCCACCAAAAACCCGCAGTTAAGAAGTATCACTTCGGGATGAACGAGAAAGCTGAAATTTTATACGGTGTTCCGCTGTGCAAAAGGTAATAATATCTTTGAGTAAAATATTGAATTTTACTCAAAGCCGTGTTCACTCTCGGGGTCGGTTCCACCAAAAATCTAAAATTGAGAAGATTTAATTTCATGATCTCGAAATTGTTGTTGAATTTTGTAACCGTAGCGAAGCACGGGAAAACAGCTAGTATAGGTATATAAAAATTAACAAAATAAAAAGACATGTATACGAATCCTAATGTATCACTAAATTAACTAATGACTAGTTTTAAGGTAGAGTGCAACACAGGGCCACAAGTACTAATATTAATTACAAGCAATAAGTCAATGAAAAATTCCCACCCCGCTCGGAATTATTCGGGATCCCCGAATGTAATGCCAGTGTTTCATTACATGCAATTACAAACTGAACACCCTGTATATATTTTACTTTCAATGGGATAAGTTCGTTATTTTTCCTTTCATTATCACATAAAGTACTTGATAGAGAAACAGTTCGTTATACTCTCAAATCTCTAAAATGTTCGGGAAACAAAACAAAAAAAGTTTTCCATTATGAAATAGAACTATCATCATCGTAGAGACACTTAAAAACGAAAAATTTGTGCACTCAATAGCTTGTCTTGATTGGCTGTGTTGTGGTATTGTTTCTTGTGAAGAGTGAACAGGGGTTATATAACACATCATATCCAACAGTAAATATTGCCACATGTGCAGATCGATATCCCTTGGTTTTCACGATAACGAAACAGTAAATATTGCCACATGTACGGACCGATTAGCCTTGGTTTTCACGATAGCGAAACAGTAAATATTGCCACATGTACGGACCGATTAGCCTTGGATTTTACGATAGCGAAACAGTAAATATTGCCACATGTACGGACCGATTACCCTTGGTTTTCACGATGGCGAAACAGTAAATATTGCTACATGTACGGACCGATTACCCTTGGTTTTCACGATGGCGAAACAGTAAATATTGCCACATGTACGGACCGATTACCCTTGGTTTTCACGATAGCGAAACAGTAAATATTACCACATGTACGGACCGATTATCCTTGGTTTTCAGTAAATATTGCCACATGTACGGACCGAATACTCTTGGTCTTCACGATGGCGAAACAGTAAATATTGCCACATGTACGGACCGATTACCCTTGGTTCTCAGTAAATATTACCACATGTACGGACCGAATACTCTTGGTCTTCACGATGGCGAAACAGTAAATATTGCCACATGTACGGACCGATTACCCTTGGTTCTCAGTACATATGTAAATTTTGGACACCCTGTAAATATTTTTCATGTTTTAATAAAAAGCTTGATTTTTTTGATGAGAATTTTAAGCTCCATTCAAATTACTCAGGTCAGTGGACACCCTGAAAAAGTGAATCCATTTTCAGTCAAAAGAAATTCAATGACCGTAAAAAGTACTAAACATATATTAAAAAGGGTATAAAATGTGCGGTGAAGGTATGCCCTAGATGGGGATGGGCTTTCACTAATTTTTGAATAAACCCTATCACGGAGATTATCGCCATTGGTGTGAACGTAGGAAGTGGCAATTTTGAAATTTACGTTTTGTCGTTATTGAACAACACAACGTAAATTTCAAAATTGTTCATAGTATGTTACCGGCGTGGTTTTTGTGGTTATCAAGGGGATGCTGGATAAAAGTTTTGGTGGAACTTTCATCCAATATCCTCATGTAAATGAACTTTCATTATTGGAAGTTTTGGCATTATGATGATGAAGTACTATAATGTCAATGGCCATAGTAAAATTACGTCAGTAACGCTAGGAAATGTCACAAAACAATGATGATATTATGTAAATGTATATTTCTTTGTTTTATTATTATGTTACAATTATTGTGGCCATCATAGCATTACAAGCTATTTTTGACAATGTTCAATATAATTCAGAATGTCCGCATTGTCGTAATCAAGTAAAAAAAAATGATTTTTTTTCCATACCTCACTAAGATTCGAAGCCGGTACTTTTTCATGATGCAAGCCGATATTATTTTAGAACTCTGTTCTCCATTAATATTCAGCATGAGCTTAGGTGGACACCATTCATGAAAAAGTTAATCAGCGTGATGTCTTCACGGGTCAAGTTCAACTGTTTATATCAGTGCTGGGAAATCTTTTTAGGTAGCGTGTCACTTTTCACAATTTCCAATTACTGACGTGTCAAGACCCAGGGTAGACATATCTCTGCCCTTGGGGACGTACTTTGGGGTGTATCAGGCAGAGATCTTCGCAATTCGCACCTGCGCAGAGGAGATCATAAAAATGGGACTCTCTAAAAGCCCATAAGAGGCTTAGGTGCAGGGGCTTACATAGTCCCAAAGAAGAATTTAGCTCACGAATATATACCACTTGTCACAATGAAATATTACCGTTTTAGTGAAGCGTAACTAATGAAAGGGTATCATAAATCTTGTTAGAATAACTATGGAAAGAAAGAAATAGTCCTCGCGGTTGAAATTTCATGGATTGGATGGGTTTGAACCCACGCCCTACTGTTTACCAGACGCAGTATATTACCACCAAATTTTCTTCCCTATGATTCCGTTTTTATTCTATTTACGTTATGAACAAAAGGAAATGAGTTGTAAAACATGATGCTTATGATAGTACTAAGTTGTTTTCTGTGATATTTTACACCATCTAAACCAGGGCTAGGCACCTGCGGACTCAATGTTTGTGGGACAGTTTGATCGCTCTGGTTGATATGTTGCTGCACAAAAAAAATTCACAAGTACCACTGCATTATTTATCGAGAAAATTTTTGTGTCAATAGTTTAGGGACGTCATCGGTTGACGTTGTATAAATAAAATTGTGAGATTTTCACAATGGCAACGTACCCTGTACGTAGATGTAAGTACATGGTACATACAAAAGTTTAATTTCATCAATTCATAAAAGTTTATTTTTGGTTATCCAACGTAGCGTATAAGTACCTATGTTCTACTGATGATATGTGAACTTTGATGATGTTCGCTTTTTGTTATCCAAATTATAAAAGTTTGCTGCGAATATTAAAAAAAAATGCAATGAAAAAATATCAAAACTTTTAGAATAACTATTCATTTGTTGTACAAATATAAATACCTACAGTCATGAGCAAAAAAATCGGGGCAAATGTTAGAATAACTATTAATTTGTTGTACAAATATAAATACCTAGTCATAAGCAAAAAAATCGGGGCAAATGTTAGAATAACTATTAATTTGTTGTACAAATATAGATACCTATAGTCATGAGCAAAAAAATCGGGGCAAATTTTAGAATAACTATTAATTTGTTGTACAAATATAGATACCTACAGTCATGAGCAAAAAAATCGGGGCAAATGTTAGAATAACTATTAATTTGTTGTACAAATATAGATACCTATAGTCATGAGCAAAAAAATCGGGGCAAATTTTAGAATAACTATTAATTTGTTGTACAAATATAGATACCTACAGTCATGAACAAAAAAATCGGGGCAAATGTTAGAATAACTATTAATTTGTTGTACAAATATAGATACCTATAGTCATGAGCAAAAAAAATCGGGCAAATGTTAGAATAACTATTATTTTGTTGTACAAATATAGATACCTATAGTCATGAGCAAAAAAATCGGGGCAAATTTTAGGATAACTATTAATAGAATAACAACAACCTACGGTCATAGACAAAAAAATGGGGGCAAATTTTAGAATAACGAATAACTATTAATTTGTTGTACAAATATAAATACCTATAGTCATAAGCAAAAAAATCGGTGCAAATTTTAGAGTAACTATTAATTTGTTGTACAAATATAGATACCTACGGTCATGAGCAAAAAAATCGGGGCAAGTAATCTACAAATAATAAGGATAATTTGAATACTTTAAAACTAACCTTTACCAACTAATCTACAAATAATAAGGATACTTTGAATACTTTAAAACTAACTTTAGCCAATAGGCACATACCTAGACACCCTGTTTTTATATCTTGACTTTATTTTTCCCACTTTCCACTAAAGCCTCCGGAAAAAATACAAAAAAATGGTTTTGAAATGATATTATATATACTTACTTACCAAATGTTATCACAAAAATATTTTACCTCTCCAATTTTACAAAGCTATCATTTTCCTGTGCATCATTTTTTGAAAAGGTCAGAGTTTGGTGACATATTTATCTTTGTGAGGAAAAAAATGGTTTCGCACACAGCGATTATGAATATACATTGGATCTGGGGGAAAAAATATGCTGGACATCTCCATTTTGGGGTCTCACTCCGGGGAGGAACAATTTTTAAGCATGGGATCTGGGGGGAAAAATATGGAGGACATCTGGATTTTGGGGTCTCACTCCGGGGAGGAACAATTTTTAAGCATGGAATCTGGAGGGAAAAATATGGAGGACATCTGGATTTTGGGGTCTCACTCCGGAGAGGAATCATTTTTATAAGCATGGGATCTGGGGGAAAAATATGCAGACATTTGGATTTTGGTGTCTCACTGCGGGGAGGAACAATTTTTATAAGCATGGGATCTGGGGGGAAAAATATGCAGACATTTGGATTTTGGTGTCTCACTGCAGGGAGGAACAATTTTTATGCATGGGTACTGGGGGGAAAAATATGCAGGACATCTGGATTTTGGGGTCTCACATCGGGGAGGAACAATTTTTATGCATGGGATCTGGGGGGAAAAATATGCAAGGCATCTGGATTTTGGGGTCTCACTCCGGAGAGGAACAATTTTTATGCATGGGTACTGGGGGGAAAAATAGGCAGAACATCTGGATTTTGGGGTCTCACATCGGGGAGGAACAATTTTTATGCATGGGATCTGGGGGAAAAATATGCAGGACATCTGGATTTTGGGGTCTAACTCCGGGGAGGAACAATTTTTATGCATGGGATCTGGGGAAAAATATGCAGGACATCTGGATTTTGGGGTCTGACTCTGGAGAGGTACAATTTTTCCCCTACAAAATATTTTCCCCTATTTGAAGTAAATTTATAATCTATATGTGCACATTTTAGGAAAAGTTGGATTAGTAAAAATGCAATCGAGGAATGGTCGCAGAAACGATTCCTAACCTATCTGGTTGGGAAAACAGTGCAAACGTAGTGAATTGTACAAAATGACATTCACCCAACCATATAGGTGAATGTACGAGCGTCAACCTTGGGCGAGAAAAAAAATCAGACTCCTGAATTTTGTACTAAAATAACACCGTATTTGAAAAAAATCTCCGTTTTTTCTGCTTCATTAATCAGGGCTAATGATGTTACCATCTTTATAATCCATAACTTTATGTGAGCCCTTGTCAAAATTGATTATTACCGCATTTTTCCCGATATCGAACTTAATATTGTCCAGCACTCCTTTTAAGAGTTTTGCTTCAGAAAGATACCGTGTTCGAAATCTAGTCAGGGCACAAATTTGAGATAGTTTGTCAAGATTTTTCTTATTTGGTCTGAGTGTAACTATGTTCTTTAAGTATTCTATATATTAGCATAGTAATGTTTAGAATGATTGTAAAAATGAATTCCAATACTTTGATGTTCAAACATTGCCCAAAAATTTCCGATGAAAAAAGGTATATACCATTCCTGCGGCGGTATATACAAGTAACACTATTTCTTGATATACAGGGCGTCCCAAAATTCTGAAACCACCTGAATATCTTTTGAACGGCTTTATGTGGAGTTTTGTACATCAGGTGTGACCAATTTTTCTGGGGCGGGCCCGTGGGGGTCCAACTTTTGTTTTTTAAATACGCCATTTTTACTATAGCTATGTTGGAAATCTCAAGGAATGTGTACGGAATAGCGCGTCGGCGGCCGGAAAATTATGCTATCATTAGCATGGGTGACGCTCAAAAGCGTCACATGGATGACGATTAATGTCTGAAGAATACTAAAGTTTCATTTTGATGTTGCATTTTGATACGAGTGAGATTAAGTAACATGAGCTGCAAGCCGAGGCCGAGCGGCAAAGAGAGAAGTGAACGTGGCGAGGAAAAATGTCTGAAGAATACTAAAGTTTCATTTTGATGTTGCATTTTGATACGATTGAGATTAAGTAACATGAGCTGCAAGCCGAGGCCGAGCGGCAAAGAGAGAAGTGAAGGTGGCGAGGAAAGGGTGTGTTTACATCGATCTGAAACACGCTCCATGCGGGAGAATTTTAAAATTATAAAATTTTGAAAGAAAACTTTCCTAAAGTACATTATTATTATTTTGATGGCAATTTTCTTTTCTGTATGAACTTTAGAAAGAGATGAACTTTTTATGAGGAAGTATACCTCTCTCATGTGAGTAAAAAGTTGAGACATTTTCTACAAAGTATTTTATTTTTTCAAACTTATTGTCGGATAGAGTAAAACATTTGATTTTGGCCCTTTTGGAAAAAGTGGAAAACTTTTTGAAACTTCCAAGTATCTTCGTATATCATTGACTTATTCCTTTAGTTTATATTGCGTCTTAGCCATGTATGTATGTATGTATATTAAGTGATTGGATTTTCTGGTGTTTCAATTTCACTCATACCATTCTTCGAATACCTGCTGATAGTGCTGATACAACTGAGAGCGCCTTGAAGACTAGTTGTTCTCGTGCTGCTGTCATGCCAACAATCAATTGATCAGGTAGTTTTTTCAATTAGCGTGTTGTCATCAGAGACACCCAATATTATTTAGTTTTAATGGTCTATCCAAATTAGTGCTCTCCCCGTTCTGGAGGTATTCAACATTTTCTCCGGACCGGCCAACTTAATGCCAGCCGGGTCATGTCGAAATTCTTATTTTCTGAGTAGCACATATGTATAGTTCTAACACAAATTAATCTATTTTTTGGCGTAATTAAAATGTCTACAGGGTGCCTCAAAAGTGGGTAAACAGACACCAACTTTCGATTTTTAAATTGAAACCCCTATTTTTTTATTTCATATTCAAATTCTACGTCAAATTCTATACACAATCGATTCCTCACTCGATACTTTGATCAAACGGATCTCTGATCCAACCCGCCCAATCATTGATTTTTCTTCGGAATAAAAGTGATAAAACCAAGAGTGTAATAAATCAAATCAGTCAAGTTTTTTATGCTGAATCTCGTGGTACCATTGGTTTTTGATTTTTTACACTTTTATACCCGAGGAGGGTAAAATTTCATTTTTGAAATTTTAACATCTACCAAAAATGAAAGATTAATTTGTGTTAAAACTACATATAAAATTTCAAGTCTCTATCTTTAGCCGTTAAAAATAAAAAAATCCGTTGAGGGACTTTTCGAACACTCTGTAAAATGTCTTAGTGAATAAGTATTTTATTTGACCATATTACAAGAGATCGCGGATGGGAGATGGAGAAGTGCCCCTCGCAATTCGCCCATTTAATATGGCCATCTCCAATCTATACTTATAAAACGCAAAGCCCAGTTGGTATACTGACTGACTGATAATCAACGTAGCTCCGTGATTGCTAAACGTAGAGACTTGAAATTTGGCACACATTTAGTACTTTGGTCACTTTTAGTATGTAGGTGCGTAATAAGAAAGGAAAAAAATTAAAGTTCAAGTGGGAGCAAGTTACCGCCAAAAATGACGCTATTTAGCGGGTCTTTTTGCAATTTTTTTCTGGGCAAACTAAAAGAGATAACGAAAAATGACCGAGAATAGACCCCCCCAAAATAGTATATAAGGACCCCATAAAAAATATAAAATTTGAAAATTTCCGGTTTCTATCCGATTTATGGACGGTTTTCACCACCAAAAAATCGGAATTGAGAAGTACCACTTCGGGATGAGCGAGAAAGCTGAAATTTGATACAAAGGTGTTCCGAAGTACAAAAAGTCATATCCTTGAATAAAATATTGAATTTTCTAACTAGGAGCGGTGCTCACTCTGGGGGTCGGTTCCACCAAAAACCCATAGTTAAGAAGTATCACTTCGGGATGAGCGAGAAAGCTGAAATTTTATACGAAGGTGTTCCGCAGTGCAAAAAGTAATATCTTTGAGTAAAATATTGAATTTTCTAAATAGGAGCCGTGTTCACTCTGGGGGTCGGTTCCACCAAAAATCTAAAATTGAGATGTTGAATTTTGTAACCGTAACGAAGCACGGAAAAACAGCTAGTATAATAATAATTACCTGTGCAGGTGCATGCCGTCACACTGGTAAAATATTATGACGTCAATTGCAAGATAAGTATACTCGTAGATAACGAGAAAATGATTTTTCAATTTGAAAGTTCCAAAATGATGAATAATGTGTGAAAGCTTTTTTGCATAATCTGACTTTTCTTGCATGACGAGTATGACGTCATAGTAATGCATTGTATATTGTATGCAATGCATTATTGTATAATGAGAAAGTGTGTAAATGGGGACATAAAAGTTCAAACAATGATGAAGTGTGGAAATGGGGACATGCAAGCTCAAACAATGAGGAAGTGTGGAAATGGGGACAGGCAAGCTCAAACAATGAGGAAGTGTGGAAATGGGGACAGGCAAGTTCAAGCAATGAGGAAGTGTGGAAATGGGGACATGCAAGCTCAAACAATGAGGAAGTGTGGAAATGGGGACAGGCAAGTTCAATCAATGAGGAAGTGTGGAAATGGGGACAGGCAAGCTCAAACAATGAGGAAGTGTGTAAATGGTGACATGCAAGCTCAAACAATGAGGAAGTGTGGAAATGGGGACAGGCAAGTTCAAACAATGAGGAAGTGTGTAAATAGCGACATGCAAGCTCAAACGATGAGGAAGTGTGTAAATGGTGACATGCAAGCTCAAACAATGAGGAAGTGTGGAAATGGGGACATGCAAGCTCAAACAATGAGGAAGTGTGTCGATAGCAATATAAGTCCCAGGAGATTTCCTAAGAGGGGATCAGATCAGTTTTAGACATAGGAGGTGCACAAACTCCGAACTACAAAGACCAGCGCCTGTTTCACCACAATTATAAGATCTGATCAAGTGTTACATCAAACTTTCTTCCACCGTATCCAGCAGACGAAGGTCCTCTTAAAGGCATCTCTCAAAATTTCACAAACCTTTCACAGATCTCTCACAATATCTAAGGTCTTTTGAGACGTTTCGCCTCCAATTTCTCGATTTTTACAAACCACAGCTATCCACAGCCTGAGGACTGGGAATATCCAGCATCACTTTTTAATAAAGCGCCTCCAAATAGTTTTCACCCAGTCTGGGTTGGGCTGGGTATATTCAGCATCACTTTTTAATAACGCGCTTCCAGAGTAGTTTTCACCTAGACTAAGTTGGGCTGGGAATATTCAGCATCACTTTTCAATAACGCGCCTACCAATTAGTTTTCACCCAGGCTGAGTTGGGCTGGCAATATTCAGCATCAATTTTCAACAACGCGCCTCCCCAGTAGTTTGCACTCAGCCTCAGTTGGACTGGGAACATTCAACATCTCTTTTCAATAACGCGCCTCCAATTAGTTTTCACCCAGCCTTAGTTGGGCTGGGAATATTCAGCATCCCCTTTCAATAACGCGCCTCCAAAGTAGTTTTCACCCTGCCTGAGTTGGACTGGCCATATTCAGAATCACTTTTCAATAACGCGCCTCCAAAGTAGTTTTCACCCTGCCTGAGTTGGACTGAGAATAGCCAGCATCACTTTTCAATAACGCGCCTTCAAAGTAGTTTTCACCCAGCCTGGGTTGGGCTGGGAATAATGAGCATCACTTTTCAATAACGCGCCTCCAAAGTAGTTTTCACCCAGCCTGAGTTGAGCTGGGAATACCCAGCATCACTTTTCAATAACGCGCCTCCAAAGTAGTTTTTCCATTTCAAAATAGATAGATAAGAGTGATTACTACAAAGTTCTAACTTTTCCCGCCATCCCTCTTACCACTTACATCGTACTATCTCCAATTTAAAGCAAAATAATACAATTTGAACCCATTTATTCCATTTTTCATGACTTGGTATAAAGTCTCAATTGTCAAGTTAGTTGCCTGCTTGGATAAAAATAACCTTTTTAAATTTGATTTTCCGTTGTTTTGCCTTCTATTTTTATGTCATAATCCGAAGCGCTCCTACTCCCCCCCCCCCCCAACATGATAACCTGGTCGACCGCTTCATTTTCTCTCACCAAAAGGAGATTTCATTTTAACTCCTTTTTTTTTACACATACGTGGAATGAGTGACATAATAATTTCTTTTGCTGATGCTCATCTGTAATATCTTGTGCTGATGCTCATCTGTAATCTCTTGTGCTGATGCTCAACTGTAATCTCTTGTGCTGATGCTCATCTGTAATCTCTTGTGCTGATGCTCAACTGTAATCTCTTGTGCTGATGCTCAACTGTAATCTCTTGTGCTGATGCTCATCTGTAATCTCTTGTACTGATGCTCATCTGTAATCTCTTGTGCTGATGCTCATCTGTAATCTCTTGTGCTGATGCTTATCTGTAATCTCTTCTGCTGATTCTCATCACAGGGTGTCTACCAGACTGGAAATTCTGGAAAACCTGGAATTGTCAGGGAATTTTAGGAGACTGGAAATGTCAGGGAATTTAGGAAAAAACGCCAAAAGTCAGGGAATTTTTCAAATTGACCTCAATGGCCAATTTTATGCTTTTCCTGAAAAATTTCGACTGCGGCGCTTATTATCGTTTTCCTCTAAAATTTTGGTATACATGTTTAGGGTATGAAGGAAATTTGCTGTATAGTTTTTGGGGTCCCTGGGCCCCAATATTGTGTTTTTTGATATCAGCTGGGGGAGACAACATCTTGAAAAAGTACACTGGAAAATCTGGAAAAGTAGACTGAAAAACCTGGAAAAGTCAGGGAATTTCACTTTGACGATTTGGTAGACACCCTGCATCAGTAATCGGCTTTTTAATCTTTTGGAGCCGCCTATACGAGTATGATGCAAATGGTGGAAGATAGCGAAAAAGTGACGGGAAATAGATCTTTTGAACTACAATAAACTCTGCTAACTTAGGACATGGTTGTTTTATGGAGCCAATGGCTCAGCGGTTACTGTACTAGTCCCATACTTAGATAACCCGAGTTAGAATCCTGGCAAGGGCAATAATTTGTCACTATGGTGTGGATGTGTTCGGGACCCTTTCAACCTCATGTGAACAATGAGTAAGTGAAATTTGATTTTTATTTTTATAATGATACCTAATTAGGAATTACGATCCCGGGATCCCGCCCGAAAATGACTGAAATTTTTATTCCGGGATTCGCCATCCAATCCCGGGATTTTCGGGATTGACAGTGATATAAGAAAAACAAACAAAAAACATATTTTTTTATTGAATTTGAAAATGAGGCCCCAATACATCGACCTTGAACGTTGCATGAAACTCGATGTGCTGCCATCTGCCATGCAATAAAAAGATACAAGACCTTTTAAAAATCCTTTTCTTCTTTAAGTAGACCGAATGAACCGATGACCGATGTGTTGTTTGTATGACCCCTTTTGGTAAAAACAAAAGAGTCGGAATTTCACTTGTTTCAGTTCAAAAAAATAATTTTTAATGTTCTAATAATCTATAACATATTCTAACATCTTTTTTGAACGTAACAACTTATGTTCGGTTTGACTTTAAAATGGACGGTTTTATATAGCACAAATTAGATTCAGATCCTTCATCCGTTTGGAGTCATTTTTTAGTGTCCAAAGACGGTAAAAATGCAAAGTGTAAAAAATGTGACGCTATTTTGAAAACTCTTGGCGGTTCCACAAAAGGACTCCACACACATCTCTCAAATAAAAAACTTGATTTTATTTTTATTTTACCTACTTATTATAGTACTATACCTACTTCTACTTGATTTTTGGAAGGTTCTCAATTTTTTTCTAATCCCGGGACCAGTCCCGGGATCCCGGGATTGTGATCGTTCCAGTCCCGAAACTTCGGGATTGTCAAGAAGGTTCGGGATCATAATCTCTATACCTAATATATTGGGAAAATACTACAGTGTTGCAGTGAGCACCAAAAAAGAAGACATACATTATTATGAACATCAAGAACCAGCAGTATTTCTTTTTATGCCGCTCCTTCAATCTGTCCGAATTGGCAAGTATTGAGGATCAACTAGATCTCATAACGTCGGCGAATTTCATCAAAATCGGCCAATCTACACAAGTCATAACACAATGTGAAGATTCAAAAGTTTCATCTAAGATCTATGTAGATTATCAAAAGTTCAAAATTTCAGCCCAAGTGTGCCGGGACGTTGTCCAGGTAACAATTTTTAGAAAAATGTGTTTTACATTTAAAATAAGAAAATAGAATTACTTAAAACAATGCAGAATTGTGCGGTGTGCGGTTGATACGTATTGATACGTTGATACACAATACAGAATGTGTATTGTGTATCAACATAATAATATATTGTAATTCACATTCACACACATGTATCCTGATAACACTGTGCGGGTGATACGTATTGTTATGAATATTACAGAATGTGTATTGTGTATCAACATAATAATATATTATAATTCACATTCTCACACAAGTATCTTGATAACACTGTACGGGTGATACGTATTGTTATGAATATTACAGAATGTGTATTGTGTATCAACATAATAATCTATATATTATAATTCACATTCTCACACAGGTATCTTGATAACACTGTGCGGGTGATACGTATTGTTATGAATATTGCAGAATGTGTATTGTGTATCAACAATAATAATACATTATAATTCACATTCTCACACAAGTATCTTGATAGCACTGTACGGGTGATACGTATTGTTATGAATATTACAGAATGTGTATTGTGTATCAACATAATAATCTATACTTATAAAACCCAAAGCCCAGTTGGTATACTGACTGACTGATAATCAACGTAGCTCCACGGTGGCTAAACGTAGAGTCTTGAAATTTTGCACGAAGGTCCCTTTTAGTATGTAGGTGCGTTGTAAGAAAGGAAAAAAAATAAAGTTAAAGTGGGAGCAAGTTACCGCCAAAAATGACGCTTTTTAGCGGTCTTTTTGCAATTTTTTTTTGTGGCAAACTGAAAGAGATACCCCCCAAAACAGTATATATTATATAAGGACCCCATAAAAAATATAAAATTTGAAAATTTCCGGTTTCTCCCCGATTTATGGAGTGCAAAAAGTCATATCCTTGAATGAAATATTGAATTCTCGAACTAGGAGTGGTGCTCACTCCGGGATCCACCAAAAATCCATGTTAAGAAGTATCACTTCGGGATGAGCGAGAATGCGAGAAAGCTGAATTTTTATAAGAAGGTGTTCCGTAGTGCAAAAAGTAATATCTTTGAGTAAAATATTGAATTTTCTAAATAAAAGCCGTGTTCACTCTGGGGGTCGGTTCCACCAAAAATCTAAAATAGAGAAGATTTAAAAACGAAATTGTTGTTGAATTTTGTAACCGTAGCGAAGCACGGGGAAACAGCTAGTATATTATAATTCACATTTTCACACATAGATATTAAATGTAATAAAATACAAATGAGAATGAAGTCTCTTATTCCGTGACAAAATGAAATCTTGTAATAATGAAAGATAAAATATTCTGGTATAGGGAGGAAACTATGCATTGTGTATGTGTGTTGATGGAGGGAGGGGGGACGTTGGAGAAATGAAGAAAATTAGTGAGAATTCAAAACTAGCTTGAGAAACAGTGTTCTTCAGCTTGGATATATATGCGTGATCACGTGATCAGTCTAGTTTTGGATTTGTATTTCCTCCCACAGTGAGGGATCTTGTGGGATTGTTTCCAGTTGAGTTATTAGTGTTGGTCGATTGTGTTTAATGTCTTCATAGATTGTTTTTTTTATGAACATACTAGCTGTTTTCCCGTGCTTCGCTACGGTTACAAAATTCAACATATTTTTGGCGGTAACTTGCTCCCACTTGAACTTTAAATTTTTTCCTCTTATTCTTATTACGCACCTACATACTAAAAGGGACCTGTGTGCCAAGTTTCAAATCTCTACGTTTAGCAATCGCGGAGCTATGTTGATTATCAGTCAGTCAGTACGCCAGTCAGTATACCAACTGGGCTTTGCGTTTTATAAGTATAGATAAACATACATACACATATACAAGCGCATTTCGGGATGTATATATACCAGGGTCAAAAGTGGAGTTCACTAACGTTCATAATTATCTCAAAATGGCAAATTTACAAATTATCGAGTTCTCTCTTTTTAAAATGGTCAGGCATAAAAAATGTTTATTCGTATTTTTTCAGAAAAAAAACTCACCCCACTAAAATATTTTAAGATTAATATTTTTAAATTAGAATATGCAACATAATTATATTTAAATGAAAAATAAACAATTAATGTTGATTGCTGAATTTTACTCCTCGCACTTCTATAATTTTAATTCCCGAGATCAAAGGGGGGTTTAATAAAAGAAAGAAAATTGAATGTACCTATGTTTGCTTTTTTAAAATTTCTAAAGATAGAATATTCTAAGTTGAATTGAGTTCTTCATTTTAGTTGAATAATAATATAGTTTTCTATTCAGCTTATGAACCTACATCTCTCTGCTTGACTTGCTCCATCAGATTTTATAAATAAAGAAGTAATCCCTTTTGTAATACATTTTTGAGAACTAAAAGGAATTGACAGTAGTTCGAGATTTATTTGAGTTCAATACTCAAAACAGGACTGGAGTTATTCCAAATTAAATTTGAGCTTTTGTATATTATTGTTTTGACGTAGTCCTTTCAAATGAATAGCCATGGTTGGATAGCATTCAATGGAGCCATTTTTCCCCAAATTTGAGGATTTAATCTCACACTAGACGCAGATTTATGATTGCAAAAGATTTTAAAAAGTTCAGCATTAATTAAGAATAGGTAACTCAAAATACTTTTCAAAAATGTTGTTTCAAAAGTTTCGAAAAAACGTTTCAAAAAATACTCGTGCAATTTTAAAAGGTGTAGTTTCATTTAAAGCCTCATTTACACTGCCCGAGTATTCTTTTGAGGCTCAGGCAGTGTAAACAGTCGCCGTGAGCCGATCATGTTCGAAGCGAATGCTCGTTCGTGCTCGAGCCTGATCCACGCGATGTCGATTTTCTGGCGAATCATCAAAGGGATGCTCGTTTGTCGCTCGCTCTGCGGAAACACACCGGGATTTGCCGAATGGTGTTCGATTCATAGTTCTCGCCTAGCTGTTGAAGCATACACGTCTCCTATTTTGTGTGTGGTGTTGTTGCTTTTTAGTATTTGACTGATGGAGTGGGAAAATGAAAAGTGCCTTTTGTTAATTTCTCTGTATGCGGAGCACCCAGAGCTGTGTCAGCCAGATCATAAATTTTATTTTATTCTGAATAGCCACCTGTTATCCTCCTTCAAATCCTTCAGCAATAGGGAGTAATTTCTTTTTTTTACAAATGACGACTCCCACATGCGACGCCTTTTCCTTTTTCACCTTTCCTCCGTTAGATGGTCTACAATGAGGATAGCCGCGGCGGAAACCGCAATTTTGGATAGCGCGGGTGCCATCTATTCGCTGTGAATCCTCACGAGCAACTGATCGTCAGAAATGCTCGAGCAGTGTGTACAGAGGGCTCGTGTTTGTGTTCGTGCTTTTTGAAAACTGGCAAGCAACGATCACGAATGCTCGGGCAGCGTAAACGCCTCTTAAGATGTAAATTTGGACCCCCCCCCTGGGACCCCCAGTAAATGAGCAAAATATCTTGAAACCACTTCAAAATCGTTCCTCTTCGGAACAAAGTATTTCAGCGTTTTTCGGATTGAATCTTTCTGAAGATATTGAGCTGCGCTCTTTTTTTTTTTTTTTTTTTTTTTTTTTTTTTTTTTTTTTTTTTTTTTTTT
>CM022880.1:31411002-31433734 GCA_012654025.1 Pachypsylla venusta
AGAAATATCACTTCGGGATGAGCGAGAAAGCTGAAATTTTATACGAAGGTGTTCCGCAGTGCAAAAAGTAATATCTTTGAGTAAAATATTGAATTTTCTAAATAGGAGCCGTGTTCACTATGGGGGTCAGTTCCACCAAAAATCTAAAATTGAGAAGATTTAATTTCGCCTTCTCAAAATTGTTGTTGAATTTTGTAACCGTAGCGAAGCATGGGAAAACAGCTAGTATAATATATGAGGCGTCTATGGACGCCCAAAAGTCTTCAATTTTTGAAAATACACAAGTGAAGAAAAACTCAATTAATTTTCGATCAAAATATAAAATATCAAAATTATATTTATTACAGGTAAATTTCTGGTTTCTATGGTATAATACACAACAAAATTTGAAAGCAAATGATTTTATGTTCAAGTCTCATCAAATAGCACAAATATTTACCAAACATACAAATTCAAAAAAATATACATCAAATAAATTGTACAAAAATTTTGGAATCATGTCAAATAGTATGATACGGCCTTTGAAGTCAAAAGTAATTTGGTATGATAATACAGGGTACGGCAATTAGTATTTCCACATTTGAAAGAGATGGTAAATAAAAACGAAAACAGATATTTGAAAAAAAAAATCTGTTCTCAAAGCTTGTGTATTCTAGTTTTTGTCATCTTTGTTTTGTAAATAATGTCTTCCAAATGACGGCCTTGGCGAGTGATGCACATTTGGAGTCTTTCGCGGAAGTTTTCCATGACTCTCGTCGGCATCCAGCATCAATTTGGATGATTTCTTCCAGAATTGCCTCCTTTAACACTTTAAAGGTCCCTGGGCGATGTTTGAAGACCTCAGCCTTGAGGTAACCTCACAAGAAGAAGTCAGAAGGACGTAAATCCGGCGAGCGAAGGGAACACAAAATGTCATGACGTAAGGAGATCACGTGACCGGGAAACATAGACAGTAGCCCCATATAGCCTAAAGCTGGTGATGTGGTCCTAAATTTGTGAAACCAACTCAAAATTGTTTTTCGATCAGGAACTGGATCTGTGGAGTGCAAATCATACCTTGTGCAGAACGCCCTCTGAGTGGCCATAATGAATTCATTTTTTTTAAAAAAAACATTTTGACAACGAACGCACGATGCTCGCGCGACCAAACCATTGTTACACCTAAAAACTAGTTGTCATTTCGTGTTGAATACCACAACCCTACGCTCCTCTCTCTATTACTTCCCCTGCCACGAAATTTTGAATAGTGGGAGAACTAATTGCCGCACCCTGTATTTTTCAATAAATATAAATTGTTTCTCTTACTCAATTACTCGGATTCGAACCCGGCACGTGTGATTCAAACTCTGCCAAGGAGACGTTTAAGAATTTAATGCAGAAAGACAGTAGGATGACTGCAATTTCATTTTAATTTTCAAAATGTTTTCTGTGCTAGACGATTCCTTCCATTTTAATTTTCTATTTTTTTTGTCGCAACCTCCTGAGGGACAGTTCCATTGTTGTTTCAGGTTCCATTCGTCATTGTTGCCGCTAGTGTTACCCTTTCATTTTAAATAAACAAAAAAAAACCTCAATGTTGTTGTTTTCTCAATGAAATAATTGAGACTAAAATGTAGTCCACTGAATCATGTAGGTCACCAGGAAATCTTAAAGTTCGATAATTTAGGTTTCAAAACAACGACGTGAAATCCAAAAACTCTACCAATTGAGCACATACTCGTATGTACATTTATAAATGACTAGTAGTTCTGTGAATTATAGACCTCGCTCAGTCTCTAGATAAATATCAGTTTGACGCCGGTTCATGTATTATAGAGAGAGAAAATATCAAGTTGCCCTGCATTTATGCAGATAAATATATGCCTTAACTAGCTGTTTCGCCCGGGCTTCGCTACGATTCTTAAATTGCTATTTTTGTTTTTCAAGGACAATGGAAATTCGAGGGGGGCTGGGATGGTATTGCTTTTGTGCCCACCGTAAATATTGCAACCTGTAAAAATCAAGATTTAAACGTTTCGCCAGGCGCCTTAGACTCACGGCCATTCTTACTTTTTAGTATTTTCCGAATTTTATTTTACCCGTTCCTGGTTCCGAACTCGGTATCCACGTGGGTTCGTGTGCTCGTGACGCTGGCTTTTTTCCGGCCCATCCCAGGCTGGCTGAGGTCAATGTGGGTAGGGTAAAAGCCCCGTTTTGAATGACCAATAAATGTTAAAGAGACAAATTTAAAAAAAAAAAATATTTTTTATTTTTTAGTTTTTTTTCCTCAACCCTGTTCCTGCATAAAGAGTTGATTTTGTTTCACGTGATGCTCTTATTGAAAGAAAGAAAAATAGAAAGAATAGTTTCCTTTAAATTTATTTTTCATTACAGGAGTCTGTTAATTTCTAATGTAAATTTATGTAAATAGTGGAGAATTTTATCAGCTATTCTTTATTAGTTATTCCCCAATGAATTTCATGATCGCTTTGAGTCTGCTTAGAACTAGTTAAGTGCTAGAGACTTGATATTTGGAGTCCATGTACATGTGTTAAGTTTGTACACGGAACGCGTCACAAAACTAAATCTACTGCTGGCGGTTTTTGCCGCTTTTTGACATAACATACCCTGCCCTAAAAAAAAAAAAAAAGTTCTTGAGATTTTTTTGTCGCACACAAACCAATGCCCGAAGTTCGAGAATTAAGCTTATTAAGCTTTGGAGACATTCAAATGAACCATTGCTTTACAAAATTAGTTGCGCTTTCCATGCATGAAATTGTAATGTATGGACACCAAATTTAAAGCTCTTGTCATACTCTTGGACAAGATTCGTGAAAACCACGAAAATAGTGGATTCGATTTCAACCAAAAGTTTCGTAGTTCATCCTGCCGTTGTTCAAATATCTTGTGAGATATCTTGTTCACCGATAAACACATGGCCAAAAATCGAGATCTGGGCTCTGTGGACTTCAAAACGTGTTTTGACAATAAAAACTCGACATCGAAAATTTCAGCCCATTACAATCATTTCTATTTTTTTAAGATTTAGAAAGTCGCGTGTGTTGTTCACACCCAGTATGAGTCTAGCAAGGTAGTGAGCGAAATGAGTGGAGTTGAAGACTCGATTCATCTTGGGAGCGAGGAAGAAATTGCATCTCTGACATGCGCGGATATAGGGAAGGGCACAGGGGGCACGTGCCCCCCCCTTAGTTTTTTTAAGCAGGCCGTATTTCTCAAATTTCATTAAACCTAATCACGTAAAAAATTAAACAAAAAAAAATCAAATGAATGGTGATCCGCTGTGTCTTTTATCATATTGAGAGGGGGGGCACGGGCCCCTAAATAATTCCATTGCATTAAAAGTACTGTCCAGGACTCGAACCCCCGGCCTCTAGGTTACGAGACCCTCCCCCTCCCTCCTCCAAATTTTCTATTATATACATTGTGCGATTATGCCCCCCCCCAAAAACAACAACAACAGGGCTATTTGTACATTCGGGGTGATCTCTGATTGAAAGAGACTAGATCCAGCATGATACTGGGGAGGTAGTGAGCACAATGAGTGAAGGAAACAGTGGCGGCTGCTCCTTAAGGGCAAAAGGGCACAGCCCCCCCCAAAAAAATTACAGAAAATAAAGCATAAATATATTTTGTTTGTAATTTAATTTTATATCTACAAAAGTATTCTTCTTTCCCCCAAAAAGGGAAACACTTAAAAAAATATATCCTTATTTTCTATAACTTGCGAGTTCACTTGCAAAAAATATCGTATGTTCACCATGTCTCACAGGCAGTATATAATATAACGGGCGTAATGCTTATAGCTCCAAAATTCTAGAAAATTTCCTTTGTAATTTCGGATCTTTTCCCGCTAATTTCAAAATAAGAGAGGAATTATCCATCCTATTTACATAGAAATTGGGCCTGCTCATAAATTATTGGTTCTCAAAATGTATTATAATGTTCCATTTTATCGCGTTCTGAGGGGAATTTTTATTTTCTCTCCTCTCAAATAGGGGTACGTTTCTTCTGAAAGAAAAAATTAGATGTTGCCAAATGTTTCGGAGAAACCCACAGAAGTATAGAGCATAGAGGGAGAAATGCAAATTTATAAAAAAAAAATATTCATCGAACCCACGACTTGCTTAGGGCTCCAAATTAAGCTGGAAAAAATTAATTAATTAATTCAAACAATTTTCATGGTAGGTAGATAGATAGATAATACATTATTATCTTTAATTTTATTTTTATATTGAGTAATACGGCTCAAATAATATTTGATGTAACATCAGCCAAACATTATTTAAAATATGGCAACACTGTGATAACGTATCAGCAAAATTCAAAAATTTTATAAACAAAGTGTTTGATTGCTTTTGTTGATTGTAAAATATAATTATTGATAAATTGTTTTTTATTTTATAGAAAATCTATTTTTTGAAGCCAATTTCGACTTTTTTTCCTATTTGGAAATAACCCTAATTAAATAAAAAGTGTTTATTAATTTAAATTCTGTTGGAAAATGAGTCTTTTCTCAATAAAATAAACGTCGCATTCAGTGTATTTTGGTAATAAACATAAATTGTATTAACAATAAAATATTTTTATTCATGTTTACTTTTGAGTATCAAATCAATCAAAATCAATGCAAACGTTGCTCAACTTCAGTGATCTGACGGGAACTGTAGTATTCAATTTTTAAGGCATGAATGAATTTTGTTTTGGAATCTATTTTTTTTTTTTTTTTTACAAGAATAGTTATTCTATATCTTTAAATGAAATTATTAAATATATAATCTTAAAGTTTAATTTAACCATATTTCCTTTACAATAAATTATATAGGCAATTATTTAGATCGTGTCTGAATAAATACCTAACCTTTTAACATGCAAATTCAAAGTCTATCATTGGAAGAGGAATTAAATGGAAACCAAATCTAAATATGACTCAAATTTCGATATATTAGTCAGGTAAGCCAAAAAATCAACTTCTATTGCATTTTAGCAATGCCTGGGGGGCATGTAGCCCCCCAGGTTAAATATTCACGGGCCGCCACTGGAAGGAAAGACTCGATTCATCTTAAGAGCAAGGTAGAAATGGCACCCCTAATTGACTGTCTATAATAATTGTATAGTAGAAAAATGCCCTGATTTGAAATGAAAAAGCGAAAAGGACAATCAACCTTCATTCATCGAAAAGGACAATTTTTTTTAAAAATAAATGAATTAAAGTAAGAGCAACTGGAGAAAAAAGGATAATCTCTTAAGACGGAAATTTATTTTATTTCTATAATATAAAATAGGAACCTACCTATTTAATTAAATATTTTTTAAGAAAAACATAATTGATGTTGAAAAATGTGTTTTTGTTTAAAATATATAGGGTACCACAATACCACATAGCTAGAATGCCCCTTGGATATCTTATTAGAAGTGGTGAGCACACCTGACATTATCATAAGCTAGGCCGGGTCGTGTGATAACTTGATATTGCCTATGACTTTTTTTGAAATCTTATTAGAAGTGGTGACCTAGCCAACGATCATAACACGTTGAATACAATACACCCGTCAGATCACTGAAGTTAAGCAACGTCGGGCGTGGTTAGTACTTGGCTCTTTTTTTCCGCGGCCCAACCCAGGCTGGGTGAGGTAAATGTGGGTAGCTGGTTTGCAAGTTTCCAACGAATGGAGGGTAAAACCCCCGTCTTGAATGACCAATAGATGTTAAAGAGACGTTTAGCCAAATTAAAAAAAAAGCTATGGTAGTGTGACCTTTTCATTTCAGGGCTTCTGACCCTAAGAGTTAATGCCGGCAATTGTTCTATTATGAAATATGTTGATATTATCTTCGATCCTTTGGAGAAATCGATCAATATGTAAGAGAAAAACTCCCCTTCTATGCTGAGTATGACATGCCTGCACTTTAGAAAGTACATATATACTCGTATCAATTGAGAAAAATACTTTTGCATAGAAATAAGGTCAAAATATTAGGTACCTATAACGTGTCAACACGTTTGTATTGCAATATGATGGATGAATGGATGAACGCTCAAAAAAAAAAAAAAAAAGGTCTTAGAACAACAACGCAAAAATCTTCTCTGTCCAATTGGAATTTAATAAAGGTGGAGGCCGCATTTTTTTTTTTTTTTCTTTGTTGATTTTACTTGGAATGACTCTTACCACCCCAAATGTACAAATAGCCATTTTCTATATATTTTACTGAGGGACTTTGAAAGCAGATTAAAATAAAATTCTTTTTATTTCTGTAGCTTCCCGCTTTTCTGTTTCTCCTTCCACCTAATGCCCTCCCCGAGCTTTGTCAACCTCTGCTGGGAGGAAAAAAAAACAATTTATTTTTACGTGTAGAGTAATAATTGTTTCACATTGTTTTCACTTTGGAAGAATTTCATTGTCAGTAGCAGGTGGTGGGGGTCGACAAACTGCGGGTGCTCGTGGATCAAAACTCTGTGTGTCAGTTTTGCAAAACTCCGGTTATTGTTCATTAACCCTAGGATTGCCAAGCTTTATTCAATTACGTGCATTGTCAAGGTAGGGAGTACAAAGTACCCGCAAACAAAATAAAGGATAAAATGGGTTTTTTTATTACAATAAATCGCTATTATTTTATTAAAAACTAAAAAAATATGAAATAAATCAATTATTATCTTATTATCTTACATAAAAATAAAATTAAATCCCAGGAATAAAATAATGTAAATGAAAATGAAAAAAAAATCGCTTGACCCTAGGAAATCTATTCTGAACCAGAACTTTGTCCTTCCTGACATCCCACACAGACAAATGTCTTTTGACAGTGTTTACACACACTTATTTCTTGCAGGTGATACATAATTAGACAATTTAGACACTTTCGACAATTTATGGTAGCTTTTAATTGTAGCTTTAGATAATCAATGTATTGGTACCATGCATTGCCAAAAGTACCCGAGCCCAAATTCTGGTTTCAATATCATCCCTTAGAAGGCTTAGAACATACATATTTTTATATACTATGATGGAAAATATTGTTTGTGACAATTATTAAAGGTCTCATTAAAATAAGTATCATAAATTGATTACTACAAGCTTTTTGCTAAAACGCGAGTACTTTGGCAAATATTTGTTTCAAATAGAGTCACGAAATCAAGCAATGAAGGCGAATATCGATTAAATTTCGGATCTGTTGTAATTACAACAATAATAACAACAAAGACAACAGCAACAACAACAAATCGGTCAAAAGTGTCGGCGGACAAATCGTAAAATATCATATTTTGAGAGGAGGTAGTTTTTTTTAATGAATATTCCAAAGGTTCAATATTGAAAATAAGAAACCAAAACAGCAGACAACAACTTTAACAAAATCACAGTATTATGTACGCGCGTGAGAAGTTATACTTCTTTATAAAATTAAATTTAAAAAAAACTGAACTTTTTTGCTATCACCCATCCATTGTTTGTCCCAAAGATTTTTGTCCTAGACAAAAATCTTCCCAACTTTCTCGCTTTGAGTTGATATATTATGTCGTCGCGTCAAATTTCGAGGAAGAATCGAGAAAGTCGTTTGCCCCTACTCGGTGTAGCTTAACATTAGAGTTGCAAATTATGTCCTAAATGAAGGAGTAAAATGTCACCTAAAACTTTCTCGCTTTGAGTTGATAGAGAAAAAATGTCATTTAGGTCGAAAAACGTGAACTTTTTTGCTGTCACCCATCCATTGTTTGGCCTTACTCGGTGTAGCTTAACATTAGAGAGATGGGACCTAGACAGAAATCTTCCCAAGAATGCACTCATCAACTGTGAAAAAGTTAATTGCAATCGGATAAGTAGTTTCAGAATGCATACAGTTTTGCGTTACGCTCTCCCATCACAGAATTTGCGTTACGCTCTCGCGTCACGGAAAAATAAAATTTCACTCTCATCATTTTTTCATAACGCGCCTAAAGAAGTATAACTTCAACAAGCCACATTGTCAACAAACACAGCAACAACAACACTAAGGCTATGTTCAGATGACTGCGCGGTAACAGACCGCGCGGGTGACCATTCAACAAATCGATAAAAGTTTGTAGAACTAGTACCGCGCGGTCATGTAGACAATATGCCCTATTTAGATAGATCTTGTACCGCGCGTTCATCTGAACATAGCCTATTGATTGGTTCACGACTGATTTCGATTGAAGTAAATTCAAAATCGATCTAGTAAACTGCTTTCTGTATCAAATATATGAGGGAACAATTTTCTCTGATAATATAAATTAATTTCTTTTCTTTTTTTTTAGAAAAATGTTTGCGCACGATTTGTTTCCATAAATTAGTTCACAATAACAATTTACAAAAAATAGCGAGATCGAAATAAATTTCCATTTCAAACAAATAATGTGAAATTTATATTGTAGTCCACGAATTCAAATATAATAAATATCGCTATTTAATGTTTAACGCAGTCGACTAACGACAAAATATTCCGCGTTTTTAAGAGTTCGAAATGTGTAGATTTTTTTTCAAATAAAATAATAATATTGAAATTTTCCGGTAGGCTACACAATTTATTTCGTGTTTTTTTCGTGTTCAGTGAATTCTAAATTGCCCCTTCTGCTCAATAGAAAACATGTCTACCCAACCAATGCCTGCAAATGACCATTTGATGTTTTCCAATTTAACGCCTGGTAGAAATCATTTTGTAAAAAAATTACTTTAGAATATATTTTTTTTTTTTTTAATTTTGCTTAACGTCTCTTTAATATCTATTGGTCATTCAAGACGGGGGTTTTATCCTCCATTCGCTGGACACTTGCAAACCAGCTACCCACATTGACCTCACCCAGCCTGGGTTGGGCCGGAAAAATGAGCCAACGATACCTGGTGTTCCCAAGCGCCAAGCGGTCACCCATCCAAGTACTAACCACGCCCGACGTTGCATAACTTCAGTGATCTGACGGGAACTGGTGTATTCAACGTGGTATGATCGGTGGCTTACTAGAATTGCAAATTTGGTTTATGTGAACCCCGTACTAGAATTTTTTTTGAAAAATCCTTAAAGCGAATGTTCGAAAATGACGCACTGTAATATTGAATTTTCCAAAATTCCAGCGATTAATGTGAACTTTTCTATCAGAATCCTGTTTTTTTCTGAAATCCTTGGAAATTGAAAATGGGACAGGAATACTTTTACTCCAAAAGATCTGGATTTCCTCTAAAATTCTAGACTAAAAATGAATTAGTGTCTATAGTTTTATAAATTTATTGAGAACCGATTTCAGGGTTATTGGCCGAGATTCACTCTGGAAGAGGTGCTTGTGGAAGAACTCAGAAATATTACCAACTCAGTGCAGATTTTTTTTGCTGCAAGGTGTTAGAACCAATATTTATCGGAAACTATATTGGTATAAATTTTAGCCAACGATCATACCACTTTGAATACACCAGTTCCCGTCAGATCACTGAAGTTAAGCAATGTCGGGCGTGGTCAGTACTTGGATGGGTGACCGCTTGGGAACACCACGTATCGTTGGCTCATTTTTCCGGCCCAACCCAGGCTGGGTGAGGTCAATGTGGGTAGCTGGTTTGCAAGTTTCCAGCGAATGGANAAAAAAAAAAAAAAAAAAAAAAAAAAAAAAAAAAAAAAAAAAAAAAAAAAAAAAGTCCTTGCACAGACGTTATACACATCGAAAGATTAGTTTTGTTGCCCTACGGAAGACATGGGCCGCGTTGTCTGATGCAGCACCAGGTAAATCACACAAGAGAAAAATTCTTCACTGTGGTTTGTTAGGGAATGTATTACATTTAGATCTGATGTGTGACAAAATAATAACAATTTTTGATGGTTAATTTTGTAGAGAAATAAACATTTGAGATTGTATCTAAACTTCTAGAGATGTGATTTATGAGTCTTTTGAGTGATTAGATCACTAATGAATCACTCAGTAAAATGATCTAATCATTTTCATTAATCACTCAATGAGTCACTAATCGTGAGCCATGATAGCTCATATACCTAATCAAATAGATCATAAGTCGTGAGCCATGACGTCATTAATCATTTTCATTACAATCAATTGAATGATTTTTTTCCATTCTCTTTTGTGCGAGCTTTCTTGCATTACGAACCATCGATCAAAGAGGAGAAGAAGAAACAAAACAACACACAAGATATAACCTTGAAGTAGCCAATAGGATCATTCCATAATCAGCACACGAAGAGACCACACATACCTGTCTCGTTCTATTTCACTTGCCTACAGCTGCTCCCTCTCACTCTGCATTTTTATTTATTTTATTTCTCTCTTCTTACCTACAGAGTCTACCTACTAGGTACTTGTTTCTCTCTCTGTTCTCTGTATACTCATGGCTCTACCTACTAGGTAGATTATGATTGTGATCTATTCAGGTTGTAATTGTGATTCATGAGTCAATGGATCAGCAAAGTGATTTGGCTCAATTGATCTAATCAATCACTCATGACGCATCTCTATAATCTTCAACAAGATGAGAAATATTCAAGAACCTCTATATCAACATTTCAAAAATTCAAACAGAATATTTTTTACGTCAAAATACATATGTTTCCTTTTTGAAAGAAAATTGTCAGAAACAGACATTCGGGAAACACAATTTAGGATAATGAAATACGACAGGCAGTTATGACAAGAAAACTTTTTTTTTAAAAAAAAAAAAAAAATCGTCACACAGCTCTCAAAATGTGGGGCACATTACCCGTATGTAACAGTTAGCTTTCAGTTAATCTAATAAATAATACCAACAGTGTGAATCTATTTATTCTGCTCAACGTCTCTTTAATTTTAATATACACGGTGTTCCAAAAGTCCGAGACCACCTGAATATCTTTTGAACGGCTTTATGTGGAGTTTTGAAATTTTTCATGGTATTATATCCCAAATCAAACTACCTGATGATGGTGTAATCAATTTTTCAGGGGCGGGTCCCATGTGGCCCCTAGGGTGTTCAACTTTTGATTTTTAAATACAAACCCCCATCTTGTGATATATTTTCAGAAAGATAATAAAATTAGAAGTACATTGCAAAAAATTACACGTCTAGCGTGTATGGTTTCAAAATGGCGGCCGATATGACTTCCAAGAGCGTCTAAAACTAGGCGAATTATTTGCAATGGGATATTGAATGATTGAATAAGACACCAATGTCGGGGAACCTGTTTTTTAGACATAATTCGCCTAGTTTTAAACACTCTTGGAAGTCATGTTTTGGAAATTTCAAATGGCCGCCATTTTGAAACCAAACACGCTAGACGTGTAATTTTTTTTGCAAAGTACTTTTAATTTTATTGTCTTTCTGAAAATGTATCACAAGATGGGGATTCGTATTTAAAAAACAAAAGTTAGACCCCCTGGGGGCCACATGGGACCCGCCTCTGCAAAATTGGTCACACCAACAGGTGGAATAATTTGGGATATAATACCATACAAAATTTTAAAACTCCACATAAAGCCGTTCAAAAGATATTCAGGTGGTCTCGGACTTTTGGGACACCCTGTATATTGGGTTATTCGAGACGGGGGTTACATTCGCCGGAAAATTCCAAACCATTTACCCAGATTGATCTCACTCAGCGTGGGTTGGGTCCGGAATAGCTTAGCATCAGGAAGGCACAAAACAAACTGGACACCCACTTGGCAAGTCCCTGGACGTTGCTTTACTTAATTAATCTAGCAGGAACTGGTGTATTCAAGGCACTGGTTGTGAATCGTATAATTTATAAACGACCTATTTCCATTATTTAGAAAAACTTTTTGTTTAAAATAGTAAAAAAATTGAACCCTATGGCGTCCCAATATTGTCCTATCCTAAATCAGCTGATTCCATGAACTTATCAATGACCATATTAAGTTTAAATAAAACCGGACAAGGCATTCAGTATATATTGTAAAACGAACATACAGATAGTCATTTAAACGAAAATCTTGTAGTTACTTTGTTCAGTCAAGAGATAACAAAATCTCTTTTTTTGTTAACATCTATTGGTAATCCAAGACGGCGGTTTCACCTTTCGTTTGCTCGAAACTTGTAAACCAGCTACTCACATTGACTTCACCCGGTCTGGGTTGGGCCAAAAAATAACTAGCATCAAGAGGGCGCGAAACCACGTGGACAATGTACAACGATCTAACGGGAACTGGTGTATTCAACGTGCCATAGTTGTTTGCTAAACCATCTCTAAATTGCCGTTCAAGAATAGTTTTAAAAGATAACGAACATTTTTTGACTATTTTAAATAATTTTTTTTTAGTCCAAATCGTGTTTGCACATTTTTAAAAAAAAATAACTCTTAATTCAGCTACCCATAATTATGTCAGTTCAAAAAACGCACTTTTTTCTGTGAGTTATTTGGGTTGCCTGTACTCAATGAACCAAAACAGATCCTTTGCTTCAGGTTTTGCAGTCAACTGAAAGTTTACGAGAACAGAATGTGTATACATCAAGAACACTCTTCTCGCAATATCAAATTTTTTTTACAAAATATGTTTCCACTTTCAGTGAAGTCTTTCTCTCTCCGGCGACAGTTTACAACTTTATAAATTTCTAATAGATAATCTTAAGGAATATAAAAACTTTTCGCTGTATTGGATAAGAGATATTCGTGCAAACTTTGAAAAACTTTTCACTGTTGCTATTGATTGGTAACTTTTGAAATTTTTAAACGTGCAATTTACACAGGCCGGTGTTGTTGTTACTTATAAAATGAGGTATTATAATACGGGGTCTAGTTACAGAAGGAAAATGATTTCCTTGAGTATCTCCATACAATCCTCGTCGCCACAATAAATGCAACTTAAAACAAACAAATTTGTATTTTACGCTGCGTCGAATGCTGAGCCAAATTGTGCTATCTTAAACAGAAATGGAATCTGCTAGAGAGCGCTCTACTTCAATGAAGTAAGATACATTTTGGAGTATCTCCATACAATCCTCGTCGCCCTAATGGATGGACCCAACAGAAATGGAAACCCTACAAAATTTATAAAAACATTCGGGAGACGGATCGTGAAAATTTCAATTTCTGCTTATTTTGTGGTGAAAGCCGTGTACTGTCATGAAACTTCATTTTAATTCGTGGAGAGATTTCTTAGAAGAGAAAGAGAGAGGTATAGCTCTGCCTTGTTCTTATGTATGTGTTATTATAATAAAATAAAATTACAAGGAAATGGGATTTGACATTAGTCTTCCTAAAATTCAGACCTCGATGATTCTTTTTTTTTGGCTTAACGTCTCCCTAAAAACTATTGGTCATTCGAGACGGGCGTTCTATCTTCTATTGTTATGTTATGCTTTATTATTTTGCATTGAAGCTATTGAACTGTACTCTAACCACATAACTACATAATGCACCTACTTTTTTTTTTATTATTATTAAATTAAAGGCTTTTATTTAACTTACTATGTATGTATGTTTGTTTAAAGATTCGATTTTTGAATAGAAAAACATAGAATACTATTAGAAACGGTATGAGATATATTTTTAATTTAACGTCTCTTTAAAATCTATTGGTCTTTCGAAACGGGGACTGTATCCTACATTCGCTGGAAACTTACGAACCAGCATATACCCACGTTGATCTCACCTAGCCTGGATTGGGCCGGAAAAATAGTTCGCATCACGAGGGCGCGAATCTATGTCTACACCCACTTGGTAAAACCTTGCTGGACGTTGTTTAACTTCAGTGATCTAACGGGGACTCGTATATTGAGCGTACCATAGAAGCTAGCTCAATGAAAGTTTTATATCAAAGAAAATGTAAATTTTTTCTTCAAGAAAAAAATTGAAATATGCTTTCTTGGACTTTCTTTCTGAATTAAAGTGACGGGTGGGGTCATATATCCATTCTATATAAATGTACAAAAATTTGGTAAAGTTTGGCAACTATTTCTTAACGGCAATTCAAACCGTAACTCACTCCGTATAGTCATAGGGTGCTATGCAACCCACGGTCAGTTCCTTTTTTCGAGTCCATTAAAAAATCGATCGTTTGTAATCAGACGTTTATTTACCAGAGTACCTAGTTATTCCGACCTTAAAGGTAAATCCAGAAATTTCAATAATGTATTTGAAACCCCATATAAAGTATTGATAACTTTAATACCTCAGTGGTCACTGCACTAGTCTTCCACTCGGGAGACCCAGGTTCGATTCCTGGCGGGGGCAAAAATTTGTCTCTGTGGTTTGGATGTTTCGGGGCCCACTCAACCTCGTGAGGACAATGAGTAGCTATGGAGATAAATGCACATAGCGATCCGGTGCCAGCATTGTATAAGTAAAATAGAAAAATTCAAAGGAATTGGATAACGATTGATATTGGCAAAATTCTACAATGCTGCAGTGAGCACCAAAGTTGTGACATAATAACACAAAGAAACAGCATTTATTTATTATTATTTATTTATATACCTACCTTTAAAACCCGAGATCATAGCGAATTTTCTTGTTTCCGGAATAGCATGGTTTTAACAGGGAGTGCCCTCTGAAGTATAGAGAGTGGATATGCGAGTATATTTCTACATGGGCTTTTAGGCCTTTAATTCTAATTCTTTATTAAGTAATAAGTCTAAAAACAGGATTAACCTTTAATTTTCTAATTTTAATCCTTTTAGTTGTTTTTCATATTTCAATTTGCCCCACTCTTGGTCTGTGTTCTTCCCTTGTTAGGATTAAGTAATACTCATTCAGGGATGACAACTTTATTTTAGGGCATAACACTTTGCCGAACACATTTCAGATATTTTAGGATAAGGTGCGATTGTATTAGAATGTACTTGTATTATTATCGATTGTATTATTATTATTATTATGCGATTGTATTAGAATGAAGTCCCATTTGAAGTGACAAACCTAATTTGTTCCGAAACTGTTTGAGTCATAAAAAAATTATTCTGACCGTATGTTCATAAAAAAGAGGGAGATAATAATAATAATAATAATTCAACTTTATTGTATCGTTAATACACATTACATACAATTTACAATCGATCTTACTGACTAATCTTACAACTAAATTTAACAATAAAAATAAATAAAATGTGTTAGTTTGTAAATATTTTTGTTAATAGTTGGTCTTTGAAATTATAAGAGGAGTAGATAGGGATCAGGGTCATTTATGGGACGAAGAATTCTTATAATGACCTTGGCTGATTTGTCAAGGTTGTCCTTCAAGGTCAGAAGAAGGTCAACTTCATTTTCTTAAATGAGACGACCTGAACTTTATTACATTTTCGGATTTTTCGGATTCCCCATTTAATTCTACGTTCATTTCACTATTCACTTCATGTTTTTGTTGAACTTTTTTTTGTCAAATGTTGGGAATGTTTTTGTTTGACATACACGTGTGGCATATTGAATGAAAGCTCTCGACATTTCTTATAAGATGGTTTTCTTTTTTCACTTGTTTGTTCATTTTATAAAAAAAAATAACTCTTGTATTTCAATATGCCACGCGGGTATGTCAAACAAAAACATTCCCAACATTTGGCAAAAGAAAGTTCAACAAAAACATGAAGTGAATAGTCAAATGAACGTAGAATTAAATGGGAGATCAGAAAATGTAATCAAATTCAGGTCGTTTCATATAAGCAAATGAAGTTGACCTCCATGCGACCTTGAAGGATAACCTTGACAAGTCAGCCAGGGTCATCATAATGTCATAAGATCGGAACAGTCATCATGTTTCGTAAATTAAAATTAATTCTTCAGGTATGATGTCTCCATGGCAGATTGTCAGTAATGAAGATCGGAACAGTCATCATGTTTCGTAAATTAAAATTAATTTTTCATGTTTGATGTCTCCGTGGTAGATTGTCAGTAATGAAGATCGGAACAGTCATCATGTTTCGTAAATTAAAATTAATTCTTCAGGTATGATGTCTCCGTGGTAGATTGTCAGTAATGAAGATCGGAACAGTCATCATGTTTCGTAAATTAAAATTAATTCTTCAGGTATGATGTCTCCGTGGTAGATTGTCAGTAATGAAGATCGGAACAGTCATCATGTTTCGTAAATTAAAATTAATTCTTCAGGTATGATGTCTCCGTGGTAGATTGTCAGTAATGAAGATCGGAACAGTCATCATGTTTCGTAAATTAAAATCCCCCCCCCCACAAAAAGCACACTGTGCAAAAAAAAAACGCCAAAAAAATGTTCCTTAACAAACAAAAACATTAAATTCATGTGGTTTGTCTTTCCCCCAAAAAATCTCCTGAAAATTGTAGGCACAAAGGAAGTGATATCATATAAGCGCCAAGTTCAACTGAAAATTATTTATCTCCAAGAATATGCGAGAGCTACAAACAAAAACTACAATCAATTTTTTTACCCCGGGCACTTGACGCACATTTCAGCGAATATTAATTCATGTCTGTCTATTGTCTAATAACTATTCACTGCTATTATAAGCCATCAATAGTCAGGTAAAATGTTCGCCAAAAAATACTCCTTTAAAATTTAAACCTAGAATAAAAGGCATTTTTTATGTGCTATTATCATGAGGTCAATATCTCAAATTCATGAGGATAAAATTCCATGCTGGGTTTGAACCCACGCCCTACTGTTTACCAGTCAGAGCATCTTACTACTATATCACCAATCATAGCCGATCAATATAAATCAGGACTGAAACGGATGGGTATTATGCGGGGTGTGGCAAATCATATATTTTGTGTGCGTTAAAGAATCTCTACTTAGTGGCATATGCATGAATGGGAATTCCTAAATGAAGATAATGTTGTAAATGTGAAAAAATGTGAATATCCATCGTATTCATTCCTGAAACTGGTACTTCTACGCATGCGTGAGAAAATGTGAAAAAATGTGAACACCCATCGTATTCATTCCTGAAACTGGTACTTCTACGCTTGCGTGAGAATTCCCAAGAGAAGATTATGTTGTAAATGTGAAAATATGTGAATACCCATCGTATTCATTCCTGAAACTGGTACTTCTACGCATGCGTGAGAATTCCTAAGAGAAGATTATGTTGTGAATGTGAAAAAATGTGAATACCCTTCATATATTCATTCCTGAAACTGGTGCTTCTACGCATGCGTGAGAATTCCTAAGAGAAGATTATGTTGTGAATGTGAAAAAATGTGAATACCCTTCATATATTCATTCCTGAAACTGGTACTTCTGAGGACAATTGAGGAGCTATGATAATAGCGCCAAGTGGTAGCATTATAAGGTAATAATTGTTAAAGTGGGTAACTTAGGCTTAGTGATATTGGAGTGATTGTTGAGAATACCTTGTAATGCTTTGATGCCCACAAACATTGTGACATAATAACACAAAGAAATTTACATTTACATTTTATTCCTGAAACTGGTACTTCTTTATCTGCCCCTATACTTTTGTTTGAAAATGTAACTTTATTCAGAGAACACCCTAAACAATGCTCTTGTCTCTTACTTAATTTGAAAATCGCAGAAAGTGCTTGAGACTTTGTCTTGTTACGTTCTACAAAATAGGGACTTATAAAATATACGGCAATGTGTAGAATTCTTGTTAAAATTCAATTCAATTAGGTGTCTCACACTCCTATTCCTCCCCTCTGCTTGGAGAACGTAATAGACTTACAGTAGAGAGTAGCGGTGTTTGTACAATACAAAATTGCTAATGACACTTCGCGAATTGAGAACAGTGGTGAGTAAGCTATGTGGTACATGGGAATAGCTTCCGCATATGGTACTTGATTATTAAATTTAATAACTTGCTATTTATTAGTCTAGCTTTCAGTTAGAACAGTGGTGAGTAACCTGTGTGGTATACATGGGAATAGCTTCCGCACATGGTACTTGATTATTAAATTTAATAACTTGCTTTTTGTTAGTCTAGCTTTCATTTAGAACAGTGGTGAGTAACCTGTGTGGTATATGGGAATAGCTTCCGCACATGGTACTTGATTATTAAATTTAATAACTTGCTTTTTGTTAGTCTAGCTTTCAGTTAGAACAGTGGTGAGTAATCTGTGTGGTACATGGGAATAGATTCCGCACATGGTACTTGATTATTAAATTTAGTAACTTGCTATTTGTTAGTCTAGCTTTTATTTAAACGATGCCTTTATAAAAAAAAATTCTCTTGTATGGTGATCGTGTGAACTTGCCCTTACAAAGATAATAATTCATCTTGGTATCCTCTTTGCGCCCTTTCTATCTTTATTCTTCTCTTGTATGGTGATCGTGTGAACTTGCTCTTACAAAGATAATAATTCATCTTGGTATCCTCTTTGCGCCCTTTCTATCTTTATTCTTCTCGTGTATGGTGATCGTGTGAACTTGCCCTTACAAGGATAATAATTCGTCTTGGTATCCTCTTTTGCGCCCTTTCTATCTTTATTCTTCTCTTGTATGGTGATCGTGTGAACTTGCCCTTACAAAGATAATAATTCGTCTTGGTATCCTCTTTTGCGCCCTTTCTATCTTTATAATTCATCTTGGTATCCTCTTTGCGTCCTTTCTATCTTTATCCTTCTCTTGTATGGTGATCGTGTGAACTTGCCCTCACAAAGATAATAATTCATCTTGGTATCCTCTTTGCGCCCTTTCTATCTTTATTCTTCTCTTGTATGGTGATCGTGTGAACTTGCCCTTACAAAGATAATAATTCATCTTGGTATCTTCTTTGCGCCCTTTCTATCTTTATTCTTCTCTTGTATGGTGATCGTGTGAACTTGCCCTTACAAAGATAATAATTCATCTTGGTATCCTCTTTGCTCCCTTTCTATCTTTATTCTTCTCTTGTATGGTGATCGTGTGAACTTGCCCTTACAAAGATAATAATTCATCTTGGTATCCTCTTTGCGCCCTTTCTATCTTTATTCTTCTTTTTCTCTGTACATCGTTTCTTCTTTAATGAATTTTGAACGCGACTTGAATTCGTTATTCTCTTATTTCATTTCTTTGACTAATGCTAAGACTATCTATTAAATGTCTTTGCAAGTGTGCCATTGTGAAGCTCCGACAATTTCAAAAATTCTCTCTTGGGGCCCATTGGAGGCTATATTCACTTACACATCTTACCCAGACTTAATTGAAAAGAATTGCCAATATGCCAATTGTTGGTTATTGTATCTTTAAGTATAAAAGGCAATGTCCGGAGTGAATGATCAACGTAGAGCCAAAACTATTTATGCTACAGACTTGAAATTTTGCAGGGACCTTCGTTGCACCTAGAGATTATGATCCCGAACCTTCTTGACAATTCCGAAGACTGGAACGATCATCACAATCCCGGGACTGGTCCCGGGATTAGATAAAAATTGGGAACCTTCCAAAAATCAAGTAAAAGTAGGTACAGTGCTATAATATAAGTATATAAAATAAAAAATTAAGTTTTTAACTTGAGAAATGTGTGCGGCATCACCATTTTTACACTTTGCATTTTTACTGCCTTTGGACACTGAAAAATTACTCCAAACGGATGAAGGATCTGAATCTTTTTTGTGCGATATAAAACCGTTCATTTTAAAGTTAAACCGAGCACGAGTTGTTACGTTCAAAAAAGATGTTAGAATATATTAGAACATTAAAAATTAAGCCTTTGCACACTTTTACAAGTCAAAAGATAAAAAGAAACTTAAACAAGTGAAATACCTGCTTTGTTTTTATCAAAAGGTCATCGGTTCGTCCGGTCTACACAAAGAAGAAAAGGATTTTTAAAAAGGTCCTGCATTTTTTTATTGCATGGCAGATGACAGCACATCGACTTTCATGTAACGTTCAAGGTTGATGTATTGGGGCCTCATTTTAAAATTCAATAAAAAAAGTATGTTTTTTGTTCGGCTTTATTATGATGGCGAATCCCGGGATCAAAATTTCAGCCATTTTCGAGCAGGATCCCGGTATCCCGGGATCGTAATCTTTTGCACCATGTAAGTATGCATTTAGAAAAGATTTTGCAAAATTTTAATTTTAAGGGGTAGAAATCGCGAAAAGTAAACAATCCCCATAAGAAATACATTGGAACGAGAGAGATAGCATGATACATCATTATTTAAAATATGCGCGGGCTAAACCGCGATCGGGGGATGCTATTGATTTCATACCATCTCTTCAAGAAAAGTGAGAATATGAATTTATATGTATTATCACTCAAAAAAATTACTTTTTGCAGTTCAATTTCTATGAACTGTAGATCTCATTCAGTTGAATTTATCTTTGTGAGATCCCGAATGGCATAATAGGCCCCTAAATCTAATCAAAAAATTCTTGGAACATATAATTAATGCGGTCATGGCGAGTTACATTCAGAAAATTAAAATAGATAGGCACCAAATTTCAAACTCTAGATCTTACATTCAGAAGTTTAACATAGATAGGTACCAAATTTCAAACTCTAGATCTTACATTCAGAAAATTAACATAGTTAGGCACCAAATTTCAAACTCTAGATCTTACATTCAGAAAATTAACATAGATAGGCACCAAGTTTCAAACTCTAGATCTTACCGTTCTCCTTTTAACCAGGATTCGTTAAAACCGCTAAAAAGTGGAAAAAACCGTTAACGGTAGATTCATTTCGATTTGAACCAAAAGTGTTACGTTTTGGACGTCATAGAGTATACCTTTTTATCTCACTGACGTCATTTGATTATTTAGGGGGATTCATGAAGGAGTGTTTCTTTTTTAGGGAGGATTCGTGAAAAACGCCAAAAATAAATTAGATTTCAACCAAGAGGTTCGTCCTCGGCATAACAATGGCATAGATATCAAATTTCAATTCTCTATTTCCCGTTCTTGAGATATCTTGTTCAAAGTCAGACATACAGACACACACCAATGATTAGAACCCAAGCTCTAGGGACCTCAAAATTACATTCCAGAATAATCATGAAAAAGTTAGGAGGTGAAAAATTCTAATACCTACAGCAGCTCCCTACGTTTTTAGGTGCAGGCGAAAGAAAAACTTCCGAGGAATCCGAAAATCAGTAATACATACATACCGGTAGATTTTCGACTTTTAAAGGGCATCAAAAATTAAAAATTGCTTCCATTTCTTGATCCTTTCGCAACGCACAGTTCAAGTAAATTCTAATTTCGAATAAAATTACGTCTATTTAGTAGAAAGGAAATCTATTATGTAAATTGTATAACTACTAAATGCCTTGCACAATAAAAGTTTCAAGTCAGTAAGGGATAATGATAGTAACCCATGTGGAGTTGCCATTCTTAGGATAATGTTGGAGCAACGTGTAGGGTGGGGGAGGAAAACATTTAGTGTCCATACAGGGTTGTCCAGTAGAACGTTGCCAACCCATGTGGAGTTGCCATTCTTAGGATAATGTTGGAGCTACGTGTAGGGTGGGGGAGGAAAACATTTAGTGTCCATACAGGGTGGTCCAGTAGAACGTTGCCAACCCATGTGGAGTTGCCATTCTTAGGATAATGTTAGAGCTGCGTGTAGGGTGGGGGAGGAAAACATTTAGTGTCCATACAGGGTGGTCCAGTAGAACGTTGCCAACCCATGTGGAGTTGCCATTCTTAGGATAATGTTGGAGATGCGTGTAGGGTGGGGGAGGAAAAGATTTAGTGTCCATACAGGGTGGTCCAGTAGAACGTTGCCCAAATTGAACAGACTAGAAAAAAAAATTGGGGGGGGGTATTTTTTTTCGTGACGATTCCAAAGGTTCATTATTGAAAATAATAAACCAAAATCAATTCCAACAATAATGCACAGTCTTGTTTTACTTTGGTTTTTAAGATGGTGGACATTTTATATTTCTTTTTCTTTTCTTAACCCTAGGATTGCCAAGCTCTATTCAACCCCCCCTTGGCAATGTTAGGGTTAATACAGGGTGTCTACCAGACCGGAAATCCTGGAATACCTGGATTTGTCAGGGAATTTTAGGAGACTGGAAATGTCAGGGAAAAGTCAGGGCATTTAGGAAAAAACGCCAAAAGTCAGGGAATTTTTCAAATTGATTTTTTTTTATCTCAATGGCCAATTTTATGCGTGAACATGCTTTTCCTAAAAAATTTCGCCTGCAGCGCTTATTATCGTTTTCCTCTAAAATTTTGTTATACATGTTTATGGTATGAAGTAAATTTACTGTATAGTTTTTGCCTGCCCTGGGCCCCAATATTGTGTTTTTTGAAATCAGATGGGGGAGACAATATCTTGAGAAAGTACACTGGAAAATCTGGAAAAATAGACTGAAAAACCTGGAAAAGTCAGGGAATTTCACTTTGACGATTTGGTAGACTCCCTGTAATAGCTTAAACTCTGAATATCAGCATAGGCGTCAGCAAAATGAATGATTATTGAAAGAAAAGCATGTGACTATTAAAGAGCTCCATAACTATCCCAGAAAATAATTCTGCAAAGGAGTAACTAATTATCAATGTTTTTTTTTTTTTTTTTGGTTCCTTAAATCTGGGAGGAATTTGTCCCTGTCTGTATCGCTTCTCTCGAATATGGACATAATATTTATTTATTATATAATTTGGCTCAGAATAAAACACCCAATATTGTGTGTGTTGTGTCTAACATTTTTTTCCTTCTATAAAATTTGTTCTTGAGTAGAAAAATGTGTCTCCTAACTGCTTCCCATACCACCCGGTACGGGAAGCATACACTTTGTATATTTTTGCATTCACAAATACCAACACCTTACATTTTCTCTCAGTGAAGCTCTTTTTCTCCAATTTTCACAGTGGAAGGCTTACCTCAATTTATTTTCATACCTTCACTTCCATTTCTTCTTGCACCCCCCCCCTTTTCTC
>CM022880.1:31434326-31444861 GCA_012654025.1 Pachypsylla venusta
GGGGGGGCGGTCTGGGGGGTCCAGACCCCCCCGATCGTTTAATCGTTTTTTTTAAATGAAAATACTCTACTTTGCACGTGACCTGTAATATTGAAAGAAAACAGCAACAACAAAAACTACAACAGCAGCAGCAACAACAGTAACAACAACAACATCAAGAACAACAACTGCCAACGATCACACCACGTTGAAAAACCAGTTCTCGTGAGATCACTGAAGTTAAGCAACGTCGGGCGTGGTCAGTATTTGGATGGGTGACCGCTTGGAAACACCACGTATCGTTGGCTCTTTTTTCCGTCCCAAGGTCAATGTGGGTATAGCTGGTTTGAATGATCAATAGATGTTAAAGAGGCGTTAAACCAAATTAAAAGAAGAAGAAGAAGAAGAAAAAAAAAAGAGTTAGTTTGTAGAGTTTCCATTCCGTGACCTCTATTTGTTTTTATCTCCATTCCATGACCTTGATACAAACTAGAGTTAGTTTGTAGAGTCTCCATTCCGTGACCTCCATTTGTTTCAGTCACTGTCTGAATTAAATGCCAGAAGCTCTTCTCAATATGTGTAACAACTCCATTTCAATATTAGAGTACAAAGTAAATATTGAAGAGATGAGCGCAAGATAAATACAACTACAAGAGATACTCTATATCATGTTTGTATAGAGATAGACGAACAAAAAGTCGAAATATTTATTCGCTAAAACATTCTTATATATTAGCTATTATTATTATTAAATAAATTGCGAGCATTCCAAAATGGAAGAGCTCTTTAGTAGAAAAATCCTTACTTTTGTAATGCATTTATTTCGAAAAAATAAAAGCGATGTTCTCCTGAACATTTAGTTTGATATTCAGGATTATATAATGTAATATTTGTATATATGGGTTGGTGGTGTAGTTATAAGACGATCTGAATAACATATTAATTATAAGTGTTAAAAAATATCAACTACTAAATAAATTAAATTTAAACAAAACACCAAAAACACTATTTATTTTAATTCATAAATTAAAATAAATAGTGTTTTGGTGTTTTGTTTAAATTTAATTTATTTAATAGTTAATAGTAAGTTCAAACCCAGCCAAAACCCGTGGTACATATTCATGAATTTGAGATATTTATTTTTATCACTGTTAGAAGACATGAAAGGGGCTGGGATTATCAACATCTAGTGTGGCGTCCTCAGAGAACTCGTAGCATACATGCTACCCAACCCTTCCACCACCATCACTTTCCATGATGGACACGAAAAGTAAGTGAAGTGTAGATTTGGGGTATTGGTACTGTCGCAGTCGGCTGGTATAATAGGAATTTTTTTTCCGTTCTGATTTTTCCAAAGATTTCAGGGTTCACTTAACATGGTGAGGATATCTGAGTACCGGAAACAGTTATGAGGGCTATATGGCTATTAAAATAGGGTACTTCCAAAAGGAGCTCAAAAATTTAAAGAAAATCCCAATGGGAGACTGGTTTTGATTTTCATGAATTTGGCCATAAATCTATATCTATAAGAATAAGATTTTCATGAATTAGGCCATAAATACATATCTATAAGAATAAGATTTTCATTAATTTGGCCATAAAACAATATCTATAAGATTAAGATTTTCATGAATTTGGCCATAAATTCATATCTATAAGAATAAGATTTTCATGAATTTGGCCATAAATTCATATCTATAAGAATAAGATTTTCATGAATTTGGCCATAAATCTATATCTATAAGAATAAGATTTTCATGAATTTGGCCATAAATCTATATCTATAAGAATAAGATTTTCATTAATTTGGCCATAAATCTATATCTATAAGATTAAGATTTTCATGAATTTGGCCATAAATCTATATCTATAAGATTAAGATTTTCATGAATTTGGCTATAAATTCTTATCTATAAGAATGAGATTTTCAAGTGTATTAATAAAAAGTATACAACAGAGTGAGTCATTTTAATCCATGTGATCGATTTTCTCTAAAACGGTTCCTCTTACCAAAAAAAAAAAAAAAAAAAAAAAAAAAAAAAAAAAAAAAAAANAAAAAAAAAAAAAAACGTTAGAAACAAAATATCGATTGATTTTTCGGGAAAATCTTTTGGTGACCTTGGAATTTTTCTCGAAGGTCGCATTCAAGGTAATTTTTTTAAATGAAACTAATACATTTTTGATTATAGTATTGAATATTCGACTTGATGTTTCACTAAAATTGACTCATTTATGGCCATAATGAACCGTTTTCGAGAAAATCGACCATATTAATTAAAATTATATATTAACTAAAATGACTTACCCTGTATGCAGGTATCTTTATTTTATTTCTTTTATTATACATTTTGGTTTATTATTTTCAATAATGAACCTTTGGAATCGTCACGGAAAAAAAAGAAAATATAAGAAAACGCAAAAACACGTATCCCTTAGATTTTAGGGAGATTAATTTTAGACTAAAAAATGTTTGGCCTCGGCCAGCCGTTTAGACTGGGCACCGACTGGCTTCAAAATCTTAAATGAGAAGGTATATCAAGTGACACATTGTTTGAAAGGTCTCGTTAATACGAGTTCATAACAGAACACCAGAGCTCTCTAGGATTTAAGATTTTGAAGCCAGTCGGTGCCCAGCCTAAACGGCTGGTCGGAGCCAAAAAATTTTTTAGTCTAAAATTAATCCCCCTAAAATCTAAGGGATACGTGTTTTTGCGTTTTCTAATATTTTCAGCCATTCTCGAGATACGGGGGTGGGGTGAGACTTTATGGACACCTTGTATACATCTTTCAGGTCACCATTCGGGAAAGATATATGGAGTGTTGATATAAAGATTATAAGAACGAATAATTCAAGCAATAAGGAGTCATTTGTTATCACTAATGTCCTAGTCCTCCTTTCGAATTGGATGTTTATCTTTGCTTCTAGTACTTTGTTCTAGAACAGTTTCATTGGAAAAACAAGTGTCCCTTGTTTTATATAACACAACGAGATTTCTAAAATTAAATTAATTTCCATTCATTATTCTGTACAACCATCATTTATAATTTTTATCAAAATATGGTGCCTTCTCATACTCCATTTCTAAATAACTAAACTTTCTTCAAGGAAAACTAAATAGGTTTCTTCAAAAGTTGTCTATCAGCTGTCAAAGTTTGTTCTCATGGCACGTAGTCGAGTCACGTCATTGAAGTTCGCGTGTCACTTTCAAACATTAAACTGTTTTTATTTAAATTAGTGTTGGAAGTTGTTTGCTTAGGTATACATCTGTACTGTGGTAATAAATAGAAATGTTGTCACGAATATCAATGATCACTGTTTGGATTGCTCTTCTATTAAATTCTGTTCATAAATAATCTTTCAATCTAAAAGTGAACTTGGACATTTTGAATTTAAAGTTAGGGGGATGAAAATTCCAATCTCAAAAATATCTTATCGATTGTTTATAATAATTTTCATATTCAAGATAAAATTCCAATATATTTTATTTATTTTAAAAGGTTGCTTTCTTTTATATTTTGTCATCTCCAAGATTGAGCTTCATTTCAAAATGTAGATTCCCCATTTCTGTGTTTTGTAGCCTCCACTATAGATTTTCATTTCAAAATGTAGATTCCCCATTTCAGTGTTTTGTAGCCTCCACTATAGATTTTCATTTCAAAATGTAGATTACACATTTCAGTGTTTTGTCACCTCCAATATTAAGTTTTATTTCGAAATGTAGATTTTATATTTCAAAGTTTTGTCGCCTCCACTATTGAGAATTATTTTGAAATGTAGATTTCATATTTTAGTGTTTGTCTCCTCCACAACATAAAGTTTCATTTCAAAATGCAGATTCCATATTTCAGTGTTTTGTTGCCTCCACTATTGAGTTTCATTTCAAAATGCAGATACCATATTTCAGTGTTTTGTCGCCTCCACTATTGAGTTTCATTTCAAAATGTAGATTTCATATTTCAGTGTTTGTCTCCTTCACACCATAAAGTTTCATTTCAAAATGCAGATTCCATATTTCAGCGTTTTGTCGCCTCCACTATTTAGTTTCATTTCAAAATGCAGATTCCATATTTCAGTGTTTTGTCGCCTCCACTATTGAGTTTCATTTCAAAATGTAGATTTCATATTTCAGTGTTTTGTCGCCTCCAATATTGAGTTTCATTTCAAAATGCAGATTTCATATTTCAATGTTTTGTCGCTCCATTTGACGCCTCCAGTATTGAGTTTCATTTCAAAATGTAGATTACACATTTCAGTGTTTTGTCGCCTCCAATATTAAGTTTTATTTCGAAATATAGATTTTATATTTCAGCGTTTTGTCGCCTCCACTATTGAGTTTCATTTCAAAATGCAGATTCCATATTTCAGCGTTTTGTCGCCTCCACTATTGAGTTTCATTTCAAAATGTAGACTTCATATTTCAGGGTCTTGTCGCCTCCACTATTGAATTTCATTTCAAAATGTAGATTTCATATTTCAGTGTTTTGTCGCCTCCACTATTGAGTTTCATTTCAAAATGTAGATACCATATTTCAGGGTTTTGTCGCCTCCACTATTGAGTTTCATTTCAAAATGTAGATTTCATATTTCAGTATTTGTCTCCTCCACACCATAAAGTTTCATTTCAAAATGCAGATACCATATTTCAGTGTTTTGTCGCCTCCACTATTAAGTTTCATTTCAAAATGTAGATTTCATATTTCAATGTTTTGTCGCTCCATTTGACGCCTCCAGTATTGAGTTTCATTTCAAAATGCAGATTCCATATTTGAATGTTTTGTCGCCTCCAATATTAAGTTTTATTTCGAAATATAGATTTTATATATTAGCGTTTTGTCGCCTCCACTATTGAGTTTCATTTCAAAATGCAGATTCCATATTTCAGCGTTTTGTCGCCTCCACTATTGAGTTTCATTTCAAAATGTAGAATTCATATTTCAGGGTCTTGTCGCCTCCACTATTGAGTTTCATTTCAAAATGTAGATTTCATATTTCAGTGTTTTGTCGCCTCCAATATTGAGTTTCATTTCAAAATGCAGATTTCATATTTCAATGTTTTGTCGCTCCATTTGACGCCTCCAGTATTGAGTTTCATTTCAAAATGCAGATTCCATATTTGAATGTTTTGTCGCCTCCACTATTGAGTTTCATTCAAAGTGTAGATTCCATATTTCAGTGATTTGACGACTCCACACCATTAAGTTTCATTTCAAAATGCAGATTCGATATTTTAGTGTTTTGTCGCCTCCACTATTGAGTTGCATTTCAAAATGTAGATTCCATATTTCAGTGTTTGTCGCCTCCACACCATTAAGTTTATTTTCAAAATGCAGATTCCATATTTTAGTGTTTTGTCGCCTCCACTATTGAGTTGCATTTCAAAATGTAAAATTCATATTTCAGTGTTTCGTTACCTCCACTATTGAGTTTCCTTTCAAAATGTAAATTTCAGTTTTTGACGGCTCCTTCATTGAGTCATTACGAAATGTAGATTTCATAGTTCAGAATTTTGTTGGCTCCACTATTTTAGCTAAAGAAAATGTTTTTCATATTTTGACAAAACGTTCAATCTCCCCCTGCTTCTTTTTCTTTCTTTTGAAACATAGAGGATTTTAGTACTATTTTCTAAATTATTTACAAACTTTGCTATTTTGTGTTTCAAAGTACATAGAATCCAAAAAAAAGGTCATCAAAAATTAAAAATNAAAAAAAAAAAAATATATATATAAATCCGTTTTAACATTCTATTTAAAATGACTCACCCTATAAAACGCCACCTGAGCTTCTGTCTCAGGTTTTGTTTTCTTAAATTTCGTTTACCCCAATCAACAACAAGGAATAAAATCTTCAAAAAAAAAAAAAAAAAAAATCAACAAAATTGATGAAACTCCAAACTTTTCTGAAGTTCATCGAAAAAGAAATTATAAAAGTTTTTTTTTTTTTTTTAATATTTCATTTTGATAATTTAAAAATGTAAAATATTATTTTTTCTTTTATGAGCGGAATTATAATTTCAAAGTTCATTAGCCAGCGTCTATGGCACGTTGAATACACCACATCCCGTTAGATTACTGAAGTTAAGCAACGCCCAGCGAGGTTGTACTATGTGTATGTTCACGTGGGTTCGCGCCCTCGTGAGGCTGGCTATTTTTCCGGCCCAACACAGATTGGGTGAGGTCAATAGGTCAATGTGAGTAGCTGGTTTGCAAGTTCCCAGCAAATGGAGGGTTAAACCCTCGTCTTGAATGACCAATAGACAATAATGAAGCCAATTTTTTTTTTTTAAAAAAAATCTGTTTGAAACTTTGAGCGACGTTGTATTAGAGTTTCCTGTGTTAGGTTCTCATCTATCCAACTACGTAAGTGTGAAGTAACTTTATATAATTAAAGCTTTAATACCCTCTTATGAGTCGTCCCGTGAATTCCTGCGGGTCATACATCTTACAATGCAAAGGCATTCATTTTCTCCTTTACCAAAATCTTGATATATCTTCTTTTCCAATATATCACCCATTCATCACCAAATGATACCGACAATTAGTCGAGATCTAAACATGAATACGTCTCCTGATGCTAAAGTTCACAATTTATTACCCTTCCCTAAAGTTATTTATTTAAAATGGCCCACATTCCCATTTTATGACTCGAAATATATTTATCTAGTAGATAGCAGATATATTTTATTTTTTTTCAACAAATTACAAAGATTAAAAAATATCCTGCATCATTAATTTTGAAGAAGAAAAGAGGAGAGCGAGGAGAAGCAACATGGCCTTCTGTTGTACTTTCTGGTCATTAATGAAAAAAAAATTTGCTCGCTGTGAAGAAAATAAAACAAAAAGCCATTTTGACAATAAGAATAAAAGTAAACTGCTCGGCAGATGTTTTCAGTAGATTCCGACGATGACAAAAGATAGTTTCAAGTTGTATTTAGTGTTCCCTCCCCTTCAGTTAATAGGAAATTAGATAAAATGCGTTGTCTGATAGTTGACATAAGTAGTGGATCAAGTTGATCAGGTGTTCACGTTAGTGCTGCAGTCATTTATAGAAAAAAAAATGTCTTAATCAAAATTAAAAAAATAATTTTCAAAAAACAAAATATTGGGCCCCTGTCCCCAAATAACAATATAAAATTTTACGTTTCTGAAACAAACCGCTAAAAAGATAAAAATCATTTTTATTACTTCATACCCTAAATATGTATACCAATTTTCGTCAAAATCGGATGAAAATTGTGGCTTATTATTAGGCAGATAAAATACTAGCAATAAATCTTATTCTTCTGAGGAACAGCTACTTCAGCTACAATCGTTGACTTGAGATTGCGAAAATAGATCATACTTGAGATTGTAAAAATAGATCATACTTTAGTTGATGAAAATAGGTCATACTTGAGATGGTGAGATGTTACTTGATGGTGACATCCTTACGGGCTGCGTTTTTACGGGCTGCGTTGACTTGAACTGAGGTCATACCTGAGATGGTGAGATGTTACTTGAGGGTGACATCCTTACGAGCTGCGTTGACTTGAACTGAGGTCATACATGAGATGGTGAGATGTTACTTGAGAGTGACATCCTTACGGGCTTCGTTGACTTGAACTGAGGTCATACTTGAGATGGTGAGATTTTACTTGAGGGTGTCATCCTTACGGGCTGCGTTGACTTGAACTGAGGTCATACTTGAGATGGTGAGATGTTACTTGAGGATGACATCCTTACGGGCTGCGTTGACCTTAACTGATGGTGTAAAATAATACAGACTAAAATAATAATAAAATAATGCCACTCTTCAACATATATTACGGACTTAATTATATTGCAGTGTTAATCTGGTTGTGGGGTCCATGTCAATTATTGGCCTCCAAGATTAGTGTATGATGACAATTAAATAATTTGTAAACAACAAATTCTTTAGAGCTTTAGTCTCATACAGGTTACCATTGGAAACGATGATGCCACTATTGAAGATTCCTTTTATTTTAATTTAGACAGTTTTTTTTTTTAAATCAGTGGACAAAATTTTAGGTCTTATAAGGTTATTGTACTTTTGTACAGATGTACAGTGAATGAACTTGGATAGGTACACAATGAGTTCATTACGGTAACAACCTTTATATACAACCAAACTTTGAAAACTTCTCTCGTTTGTATTTTTTATGAATAGAAATCGCAATTTTTTATGCAAATTGAGATAGAAAGAATTGCATACGCGCGCATAATAAAAGAAATAATAATAATGCACTCTGACGAGTCTCTTATTGTTACCTGAGGATGTTCATAATGAGATGTTGAATCTATTTTTTCCCATAAAAGTCACATTTGGATGAATTTATTTGTCAAAAAACTTTTTAAATTTTTAGGTTAGCCAACATCTATGGCACGTTGAATACACCAGTTCCCGTTAGATCACTGAAGTTAAGCAACGTCCAGCAAGTTTGTACCATGTAGGAGTCCACGTGGGTTCGCGCCCTCGTGATGCTGGCATTTTTTTCCGGCCCAACCTAGGCTGGATGAGGTCAATGTGGGTAGCTGGTTTCCAAGTATTGCCCAGAAAAAAATTGCAAAAAGACCCGCTAAAAAGCGTCATTTTTGGCGGTAACTTGCTCCCAGTGGAACTTTATTTTTTCCTTTCTTATTACGCACCTACATACTAATAGGAACCTGCGTGCCAAGTTTCAAGTTTAGCCATCGTGGAGCTACGTTGATTATCAGTCAGTCAGTATACCAACTGGGCTTTGCGTTTTATAAGTATAGATGACAGTCGTCCCGTCCGTTAGGACGAGCGCTGGCCAACCTTTTCAACTCCGTAGACCACTAAATTATCGCAAAAAATTGGGAGACCACCACCCTACAAAAGTGGGTTTAATTGAATGATGAAATGGTCATAAAGATTCTTTGTAAATTACCTTATTCGAATATAGTACAATTATAATTAGACGGAAGGAGTAAAAATATACCTACCTAATACAATTTAATGCGAATTCTGTTGTTATTTGTTTCCAACCACTTCATTGCGGTGTGGTTCCAAAGATGTGACACCAATTCGGAGAGCATTTTCCACAGTTAGGGGACAGAAACCGGGTTCAATACAGGGTCGGAAAATTTTCCGACCCTGTATTGAACTGTGCTTGTGATTCGGGTTGCGCTCAACCTTTTGAGGACGATTGGTTCAACTTAAAATGCTGCCCTTGGTCGTTACACCACTTTTTTTTAAAGAAACTTTAAGCCAAATTAAAAAGTGTGAGTAGCGACCAGGGGTGTTATTTTAAAAAAGATATGTTTTGGCAGAAGATTTAAAAGATTATTAGCAAATAGGGCTCTTAGTAATGCTGTGATACCCACAAAAATTGTGAAAAAGTCATTATGCCTTACCATAAAGAAATTCAACATTTACTTTTTTTTCTTCTTTAATTTGGCTTAACGTCTCTTTAACATCTATTGGTCATTCAAGACGGGGGTTTTACTCTCCATTCGCTGGAAACTTGCAAACCAGCTACCCACATGGATCTCACTCAGCCTGGGTTGGGCCGGAAAAATTAGCCAACGATACGTGGTGTTCCCAAGCGGTCACCTATCCAAGTACTGACCACGCCCGACGATGCTTACCTTCAGTGATCTGACGGGAACTGGTGTATTCAACGTGGTATGATCGTTACACTGTTAAGAGGTTATTGAGAAAGAGGTTATTGTTCATTCATCGAAAGGCCATTCAGATCCAAAAACTCACCTTTAATTAGCCGAATCAATGATGCAAGTAACCTGTCCCCATTAAAATTTTGTCAACTGATATTTACCTTATTTAAACAATTAAATGAGAAAAGCTAATGGGGTGTAACAAGTTAATACGGAGGACAAAGGATATTACAGAAGTATAGTAGAAAGACGAGGCCCCCCAATAGAACAATATCTAAAGGGTGGAAGCGGTTAAATAATTTTGATGAAATTTAAATTGAATCTAGTGAGGCCTCGTCCACAAAAGTTGGGAAGAAGATTGAAAATTCAAACAAATGGCATATTTTGAGAATATTTTTCAAACTTACATACCTGGTTGAATTTATGTGTATACAAAGAGAAATAAAAGCTGAACTTTGAAAATCTGTATACTTGGTTCATTATTTTAATAATGTAATTAAACAATCTGCGAATGTGACACATGGGTTTATTATTTTTCCTGGCAAAAAAAACAAATTCAGAGGTGGAGGGGTCTTGGGTTGAATCAAAAAACCGACAGCGGTATATTTGATTGAACCCAAAAGTTTCTGAGCTAACTGAGACCCCAAATATGACATATACAAATGTCCAGCTCTTACCATTCTCCTTTTAGACAGCAATACTGAAAACCGCTAAAAAGCGCAAAAATCGGCAAGGGTGTATTCGATTGCACCAAAAGTTTCGGGGCACAATTAGAGCCCAGATGGGACCTATTTTATCCAAATCGGTCAACGCTAAGTGGCAAAAGTGCCCATCCCGGCCGACGGCACGGCGTTCGGCGGACAAACGGATATTAAATGATTTTTGGATTCTATATACCTACCTTGCTTGTACTCCAAGAATGG
>CM022880.1:31457623-31474582 GCA_012654025.1 Pachypsylla venusta
TGTTATTATTCATAACATTTTTTTTTTTTTTTTATAACATCAGTCCGCGTATTTTTGAATAGACCGTATTTTTTTAATAGACCTAATGATAATTTCTGAAATTCATTCGAAAAAAAAAACGTATCGTGAGTATTGTGAACAGAAGTGTCTTTCGGAAATAAATGGATAATACGTCAAGTGGGAACATATTCTTACATCGCATTCAAAGGCTTGCTCATGTATTTTATTTAAATGTAATTTCCTCAATAAATTTCTTCTGTTGTAAATTGAACTGCACAAGATTGTCCACTTGCTTTATGATTGACAAATGATCAAACAATATATTCAGACTTCTATCATTCGGGAACATATCAGAGAACAAGTTATGAACATTTTGATTCAATTCGTTCCTATTTGGAATTAAATATTTGTTAGATTTCTGAACAGGTGCATAATTTGTAACCACTTTGTTATTATTCATAACACTTCGAAAAAGTTCATTACTTGTAGTTGTTTGATTCATACTATTCATTTGATCAACTACACTAAACATTTTAGTTGTATTTACAAGATCTTTAATGTTTGAAAATTTATTTGCATAATTCTCTTGTAAAATATCAATCGTACTATTGGGTTGAGTTATGAATTCAGTAACAAGTTCGTTTGGATTATATTTGAATGTGTACAAATCGTTTTGCTTGTAGTCCATGTTTTCACTTTTAAATTTATGAAACTTCTCACGATGAATGGTCTCTCTTTTGGGATACAACACTCTTCCAATGGTTTGAAAGAAATTGTTTTGTTTATTTTTATTCAGATTATCATTTGGTATGTGTTTACTGTCTTTTAACATTTTAACAGTTAATTTAGACTGATTTTTATTTCCAGAAGTTTCTTTCTTAATTGTTATAAAGTAAAGTTGATTAATAGCATATGATAGATTCCCATTACAGTTCTGTATAATATTGATTACTGTATCATTACTTACAGATATATTTTCATTTTTAAGTATATGTTGTAATGTTTTCTATTTGTAGTATGAAACAAAATTCCCCAACGTCCTACAACGTTCTTCCCTATCTCCCATACTCACCTGACTTTGCTCTTAGTGACTTTTTTTTATTCCCAAAACTGAAAAAAAAAAAACGCCAAAGGAAAAAATTTGAGACGATTTCGGAGATGAAGGCAAATGCGACGAAGGAGCTCTGAAAGCCATCATAAAAGAAGCGTACCAGGACTGTTTCAACAAGTGGAAACACCGTTGGGATAAGTGTGTGTGTTGGGAAGGAGAGTACTTTCAAGGAGATCCAGACGTGTAACTTCCAAATAAAGTATTTTTTTTTTTTTATAACATCAGTCCGCGTATTTTTGAATAGACCGTATTTTTTTAATAGACCTAATGATAATTTCTGAAATTCATTCGAAAAAAAAAAAAAAAAAAAAAAAAAAAAAAAAAAAAAAAAAAAAAAAANGGTTTGAAAGAAATTGTTTTGTTTATTTTTATTCAGATTATCATTTGGTATGTGTTTACTGTCTTTTAACATTTTAACAGTTAATTTAGATTGATTTTTATTTCCAGAAATTTCTTTTTTAATTGTTATAAAGTATAGTTGATTAATAGCATATGATAGATTCCCATTACAGTTCTGTATAATATTGATTACTGTATCATTACTCACAGATATATTTTCACTTTTAAGTATATGTTGTAATGTTTTGATAAGTCCTGTATCATTAATAACATTAAATTTAATTTGATTTATTTTATATTGCGCAATAATATTGCTTGGAAAAAGTTTATATACAATATGTTCATCGTTAAGTATAAAAACAAGTGTAGATTTTATACTTGTTAAGTATTTTTCAAGTATTTCATGAAACAAAGTACCATCATTAATGAGAGGGTTTGGTAAGTCTTTGACGAGAACAATGTCTTTGCTGAATTCAGTTTGTGTGAGTCTTACTCGACTACATTTTAATAGAAAATGTTCAAATTCTTGAAGAGTATTTGTGTATAAACTTTTATCATTGAATTGCATGTCGTATTCTGAATGTCTACTGAAAGAATTCATCCATTCCTTTATTCCTGGAACAAATAACATTGTTTAGTATAGGGTGTGGCAGAATTTCGTTTGCATTTTCAAATTACAAATTACAAAACAAGTCTTTATATAGGATGGCGCACAATGCAATATGACGATCATATTCTCTTTATTTTTAATTTGTTTCATACTACAAATAGAAAATTAAGGTTAATGATAGTAGGACGTTGGAGAATTTGTTTCATACTACAAATAGAAAATTAAGGTTAATGATAGTAGGGCGTTGGAGAATTTATTTCATACTACAAATAGAAAATTAAGGTTAATGATAGTAGGACGTTGGGGAATTTTGTTTCATACTTCAAATAGAAAATTAAGGTTAATAATAGTAAGGCGTTGGGGAATTTTGTTTCATACAACAAATAGAAAATCAAGGATAATGATAGTAGGGCGTTGGGGAATTTGTTTCATACTACAAATAGAAAATTAATTAATACTTTCCTTTTTATAAGTTAAGAAATGTAAAAAGAGAAGGTTAACAAAATCTTTTCAAAACAAAAATGTCCCCGAATATTTGATAACCTCAGAGCCTGGGAATTATATTTATATGTTTTTGGAGAAATATTATCGACTATATTTCATATAAACCAAAACAAAAATTTAAAAGGCAACTTGTTTTTCAGAAAATTTGTTTGTAACAAAATATGAACAATGCCTACTGGGATACTCAAAGCTATGAATACGAACAAGGATTTTCTTAGAATTACAATTTAACAATAGAGCTTTAAGCTTTAAGGTAGGTAGTAGGCAGGGGCGGATTTTAGGCTATATCTTAGGGAGGGTGGTGCAGCACTTTGGGAGGGGATACTTCCGGAGGGTATGGAATACCCCCAGGCACAGGGGGCCGCCCCCGGGGAAAATTTTGAATAATTAGAGTCAAAATGTGTGCTTTGAAACTGCAATATTGTTTCATACACAAGTGTTTAAAACTATAACGTATTTTAAGAACATCATGCAATTTACAAATGGAAATTATAAAAAAAAATCAAGTTAACATGAGATGAGCTTTACGGCGAAATGGCAGACTTGCCTAGCCGGCGCATGCGTGGCTGTGGCATGTAGTTAGCGGCTGGGAATAGAGCGTTCGTAGCGGCATTTTTACTGTCCCTGGATAGTTCGTAAGGTGTACAATAAACCTTGTTCTTGTGCCAGCTGATGTAAAAAAGATAGACAATTGACGAGGGAGTGCGGGGCGTTGTTATGACGTTATATATATGGAATTTTTTATTTGAATTCATAAAAGCATTGACTGATTGTATTTATAAAATCAAAATGATAAAAATATGCCATAATTTATTTAGTGGAAGATTACTGTATAAATAATCACACTTGATCTTGCCAAGGGGGAGGGCGGTCACCCCCCCCCTTTAAATCCGCCCCTGGTAGTAGGTACGCAGAATCCAAAAATCGAATAAAAAAGCCATTCATCCAACATAGGTACTTCTTAAGTGGCACTTAAGTTTGTTGTGCTTCTTATTTATTGATAAGGAACGTCGAGTGATGAGTGCGGTAGTTTTTTATGGTATTAAGAAGCAAACAGAAAAGAGTTTCATACGGAATCTTAGAACATCGGAAGGACATTATACATTCATACGGAATCTTAGAACATCGGAAGGACATTATACATTCATACGGAATCTTAGAACATCGGAAGGACATTACACATTCATACAGAATCTTAGAACATCGGAAGGACATTATACATTCATACGGAATCTTAGAACATCGGAAGGACATTATACATTCATACGGAATCTTAGAACATCGGAAGGACATTACATATTCATACAGAATCTTAGAACATCGGAAGGACATTATACATTCATACGGAATCTTAGAACATCGTGTCATTCACAGGTAGAAATCCTACAAAATTTTTGTTACGAAAATTAAATTTTCTTTTTAATCGAAAACCTTTTCTATTATCAGTATTTGAAATTTCCAAAACAAATTTCTAATCCCGATAATAGAAAAGGTTTTCGATTGATAAAAAAAAAAAAAAAATACGAGAGAAAATCTCAAGATTTCAGTTTTATACAGATATACAGAGTGTTCGAAAAGTCCCGCAACGGATTTTTTTTTATTTTTAACGGCTAAAGATAGAGACTTGAAATTTTATATGTAGTTTTGACACAAATTAATCTATTTTTTGGCGTAATTAAAATTTCTACAGGGTGTCTCAAAAGTGGGTAAACAGAAACTAACTTTCGATTTTTAAATTGAAACCCCTCTTTTTTATTTCATATTCAAATTTTACGTCAAATTCTACACAAAATCGACTCCTCACTTGATACTTTGATCAAACCCGCCAAATCATTGATTTTTCTTTGGAATAAAAGTGATAAAACCAAGAGTGTAATACATCAAATCAGTCGAGTTTTTATGCTGAATCTCGTGGTACCATTGGTGTTTTGATGTATTACACTTTTGGTTTTATCACTTTTATTCCGAAGAAAAATCCATGATTGGGCGGATTTGATCAAAGTATCGAGTGAGGAGTCGATTGTGTGTAGAATTTGACGTAAAATTTGAATATGAAATAAAAAATAGGGGTGCTGAAACTACATATAAAATTAAATAAATAAAAAAATCCGTTGCAGGACTTTTCGAACACTCTGTATATATAAAGCATGTGTTAAAAGTTTATTTATCTCAAATGATATTATTACACAGTACACACTCTTTCAACTAAACAATAGTATTTTCAGTCTATAAGGAAAAACGAGAATAAAAAGCAATAAAAGAAGCTTTTCAGAAGAGTGATTAAAAAACATAAGGTTCATTATATCTTTTGTAGTAAAACATAAACCAATCAAATTTGCAAGAAAAAGTCCTGAGGCCTAAATAGGACTTCCTCCTTGCTTTTTCTTACAGTGAAAAATAGGTGTATACGAAGTTCCGTGTTGACTAGAATATATATTTTTATGCTTAACGTCTCTTTGACATCTATTGGTTATTCGAGACGTTTTGTTCCCTCCATTCGCTGAAAACTTGCAAACCCGCTACCCACATTGACCTCACCCAGTTTAAGTTGGACCGGGAATGACCAGCATAACGAAGGGTTTTGAACCAACGTGACATTGTCACTGGCAATTTTTCTTTTATAAAAGGTTTTAAACGCGTGAATTGTTTTGCTGTCTTGGCTTGGGAAATTTGGATTGGAAAGGATTTGACACATCGCACTGAGAACCCAATTGTGAGCCCATGTCACTGTAACTAAAATCACCTAAAAGAACATGGCGCTGAAGGTGATAATTTATCCACTGTTGAGTCACACTGTAATTTTCTTGTAAAGAAGGTTTTAGAGGTAAATAGAAGTGATAGCTTGGAGTAAATATTTTTATTTTCTTTACGAATTATACAAAGGTGGGAAGGTAAATATATTCATTTGTAAAAATTTCTCTATTTTTGTCATTTTCAAGCCATTCTGTTCAGACAAAAGAATACCTCTCTGTGAATGTGGGAACAAGAAGGGAGCCGTCTGAAAATTTGGTATTTTACGTTTTAAATATTTTTTATGTAGATTTTCTATCCCGATTTTGGAATAGCTTAGGGAAGTTTATTTTTGCAATTGGGTTAACTAAGGAATAGCATTATCACTGCAATCACCAACATCAACTACTTGGTTGTTCTTATTCTTATGAGGGAAGTGTATCTTAAAACAGTCAAAAGCACGTGATGTCCTTGAGCGAACTCCCATCCGAGTATTAACTTCAGTAATCTGACGTACACTGGTGTATTCAACGGGGTAAATTCTTTGACTCAAATTAATTTTGGGAAAAAAATAAAATAATACAATCCGATTTTATGCTTCCCTAGAGGTTTTTTTTGGAAAAGGAAATTCGTTCACTCATCGGATTCACATTTACTTCTTTACATCGAAAGTTGAGTTGAGGGTATGTTTTTCGTGGTTCATTCCAAAATTTTATAAAAAAAAATAGTAGGAGAACAAACTTGAAAAACTCACCTATGCTCAATTCTTTAAATACTCACCTATGCTCATTTTTTTAAATACTCACCTATGCTCAATTCTTTAAATACTCACCTATGCTCAATTTTTTACATAATCAACTATGCTCAATTTTTTACATACTCACCTATACTCAATTTTTTACAAACACATTTCAAACTGGTCGTCTTTCCACTTCCACTTGGTCCTGATATGAGTAGAATTTTACTCGTTGGATTTCTCAAAGCATTTTCCAGTTCCTCCAATTTTTTAGTATGAACAATCAACTCCGAATATTTTCGAGGTTCATATTTATCAACCCAAGATATTTGACTTTTCTTCTTGTAGGTTTGGGGGACTTTGAATTTATTGAAGTCAGATTTATCATTCTCGCCAGAGTTCTCACAATCTAGTTTAATTTTTTTAGGTTTGGACTGAACATTTGATGATGTATCTCGTTTTATATCCTCGTCAAAACCGAAATCAGTTTTCCAAAACATTTTACTACTTTGATACCTGTAATATAAAATAAAAACATTAATTTAAAATAGTTATGAATTTATCAATATCATTTCTCAAGAGAACAAGGTTATCCGAAGAGAACAAGGTTATTTTTAGGATCGGTATTTCCTTAATACAGGCGATATTTCTTTAATGCAAGTGATTGTCTAACAAAAAGTACCATACTTTATAATGAATAATGAGATTAATGAGCCTTTGGAATCGACAATGATTTTTATCATAAAATAAAAGTTTTCCATATCTCGAGTATGATCTATAATTGGATTGAGAGAAATGACGCAATGAGATATTTGAAGAAGTTGAAAATAGATAATCCTGTAACGCTGTGATGGACAATTATTGTGAAACGCTACTGATAGTGTACCACGATATATTATAGCTGTACCATTCAAACAAACGGGAGAGGTGTTTGAAGTAAACAAAAACAAAAAAAAATCTTCAAAAGCTGTTCATAGAAAGAGCTCTCAATGGTAAAATAAAATTCGCAATTAAAAATCAATTTGAGTTTGTTTTTTTTTTTTTTTTTNTTTTTTTTTTTTTTTTTTTTTTTTTTTCAATTTCAATATAGGTAGTGTATTTCTTTACAATATTATTTTGTCAAATAATCAAATTAGGAATCTTGTGCTAATGAACAAATTTAATATCAATGTTGTTGTTATTTTAGCGCTGTTCCATTTAAAATCAACTGTTCTCCCTTTTTTGGATTCAGGTTTGGAAAAATGGTAGAAACCGGTTGATATAAGGTTAGCGAAAACATTTAGATGTTGTTGTTATTAGCTCTTTTGGCGGCAGCTTCTTTTAATTCAAAGAAAACTGCTGCCTCGACAGAATTAGTACAGAGATCTGTGGGTTCCAGGTGTGTGGCCGAGTAGTTGAACCGATGACATACGTCATATACAGCAATCCTAAATTTGGAATACAATACACCGGTAGCTGGGTAAATCTTAGATTTATAAGTGCGATTAGGAGCAGCCCAGGTGGCATTTAGATATGTCCCTTTACTGGAAATTGAATGTATGCGTTCCAGAAACTTAGAATCACCCAAGATTCAAATTAGGTATGTTGTGTGTCCACGATTCCAATTTTTTTCTGATAAATTGATATTTAAAATTTTATATTTTTTTGTATCAAATTCACGAAAAAGAGACTTTTGTTGCAAAGTATTAACAAATGTGTATGATGGCCAGTTCTACGCACCAGGACGACCTGGAATGCACACCATCAGAGTTCCAGCCAAGGACCATCAAAATCTTTTAGGTAAACTCATATCAATCTGTTTCTACCATTTTAATTAATCATGCATCTATTAATGGAAAGAACGGTTGATTTCCTGAGAAAAACCGCTACTACTACTATTACTATATTATATTTTGGTATGCATTACCAATTATCTTTTAATATAACATGCTTTGGGGTTTCTGGTGCCGACTCACAAGAAGTCATTTTGTTTATAATAAAATAAAAAGCAATAAGTATTATCACTTTCATGGAGACATTCATATTATTACTGAAAGTCTATCCACGGTTATAACATTTTACATAAAATATGTGCAAAAATGTAAATCTTTTTTCAGTTTTTATTCCTCTACCCAAAGGGACGTGACTGTTAGTCGTATAATAGTAGTCGACCCTCTTTAAACATATTTATCTCATTTTATAGTTTTACCCCTCACTCCCGCCTCCCAAAAAAGAGGTCATTCTGGACATCGTTGAATAAGACTATTAGGAGTATATAATATAAAAACCACAATAAATAATATTTTATTATTGATTAGGAGTATCATCTGAAATTAGGTTTTTCAATTTTTACTGTCACATATGTACCTAGGTTAAAAAAAAAATATTCCGATCGAAATAAGGGGCTAATTCTAGATGCCAATACGTACTAAAAATGCAACCATCAACTTCTTAATAAAAACAATGTTTTTCAGTTAGTCGCATTTTTCATCATTTAGTACACGTTTCACAAATATGTCTATAATTCTTATAGATTTTTTATTATTTTGAAGATATTTTTGGAATACATGGCTAATGTTTAATCGCATCAGATATCAGAAAGTTTGAGTACTATCAAATAGCCTAAAAATTTACTTAGCGTCCACATTGTTATGTAGACACTGAGCAAAAACTGAGAAGGTAAAAAAAAATCAAGTAAATGGTCAATCGACCATAATCAAAAAAGGATTGTATGTAGAATAAGGATTGTATAACAATAAGGATTAATATTAAATTAATATAATAACAATAAGGATTGTATGTAGAATTTTATGGAGCATTCGAATATGCTATACGGAGTCTTTTTTCGAGGTCAATTCCGAAGCTGTGTGGTAAGGTCCAACGGAATCCTCACATTTTTTTGTGGGTGTCATAGTCATTACTAAGAGCCTCATCTACTAATGATCTCTTCAGTCCTCTGCCAAACCAATCTTTTTACTCTGGTAATGCCGCCAATGGTCGTTACTCACAAGCGTGAATATGAGGGAAAATAATTGAACTTGGCATGGTGTAGGTGTAGGGTACAGACACTATCTCGAAGAATGTAATTTAATACGTATGAAGAAAAAAACACCTTTTACTGCAGCACAGTACAAGTACTCTAATTAAGTTGTATTTTCTTCTTCAGGCTACATTTAACATTGGACTGTTTCTTCTTCATGCAACAAGTTTTTACGAAGTAGGTAAATAATATTATTGAACTTGAGTAACATTAAGAAAAGGGTCAGCATTTTAAAGTAAAACTTGAGAGTCGTCAGAGAAATTAAATGAAATTCTATTAACGGGATCTCCCTTCAATTTATCAGCATTATTTGGTAGTACATTCCAAAAATAAATAAAATATCTATCTTTTTTAACAATATTACGTNTAATGTCTAAATAAAAAAGTCACACCTGTAAAATTCTTTCTTCATGTTCTACAACTCCTATTCCCATGATACAAACAACCTGAATCACCCTGTATAATATGGCTCAAGTTGATTTAAATGTCTGTTAGTAACAAGATAACTCTCGTACACGTTGTCCGGTTTAGATAAAACAGTATGAATATTGGTTACATTCATAGAATTGACACATTAGTTTGAGTTCTATTGATCCAATTAATGCTATTTTTTGCATAAATTGCAGGGAAATTTGAAACTTTTCTGTATAATATCAGGACAAATTGATATTTATATATTCAACGGAACTGAGTGTTTTATAGTCCACATAACTTCTAGTAAACGTTGATATTTTCATAATACACATACCCTGACGATAGCTAACACCAAATTTAAAATTTGGAACACACATTCCTCGTATAATGTAGGTAAGATATTTCGAAAATGTAATTTCTTCCAACTAACTTCCATTGTAAAAAATAAATCATAATTTAAATTGTGCTAAGTTTCTTCAGGGTGACATTCTCTCGAGCCGAGTCAAGCTGAGCACATGGATGTTTGTGGTATTGATTTAATTCATCAAAACTCATTTGTATCGGGTAGTTACATGGGCCCCTTCTATGTGAGTTAGGTCAACGCAAGACTTTAACTAACTTGAAATGATGAGAAAACTTTTGAGATTACACCGAACACCGATGTAACATATTTCATTCTGAATGTCTGTGGTTGCTGTTTTCCATTCTTTAGTCATTCCTATAATGCTAGGAGATAAGGATCGCAATGTATGTCATTCTTCTTTCTAGTATTTATTTTATTTTATGAGATTACACCTAACACCGATGTAAGCTTTATTTCATTCTGAATAACATGTCTGTGGTTTTTGGTTGCTGTTTTCCATTCTTTAATCATACCTACAATGCTAGGAGATAAGGATCGCAAAGTATGTCATTCTTCTTTCTACTATTTATTTTAAAGAATATTTGGATCCAATAATAATAAAGTTCTATATCTTACCTTTAACAGATTACCTAATATTTTAATTTATTAAATTTTTAATTAAATTCTACGTAAAGACAATTTGATAAGAAATTAACCGATTTGCGACATTCAAAATTTCAAACTACCAGAATGTTTACAATATTTTATGAAAACACGTGTTGTACAGAATAAAAATCAATAGTGGTAGACATCGTGACTTGCGCTGTTATCAGCTCCAATCTATTATCAGGCACGATTTAAAATGAATTAAAAATGGATAAATTAAAGAACGGCATTGTTTCACTGTAGTGTGGATGCCCACATTGCCCAGGGACAGATACAGTTCTTCAGTTGAGGATGCGGCTCACGGCTCAAGGATTAAATTCTGAATATTCACGGGGTCAGTAAAATAAATGAGAAGGAAGTGGAAAACTCGTACCTACCTTTTTTTGTAAATTTTACTGGAGGAAAAAACGTCATTAATCAGTATAGGTATTTATGGAAAAAGGTGATGACCAATTAATTACCTGATTGAGGTCTATATAGTCCACAGAACTACTATCAACACAGAAAAGCCATGCCTCTAGGTGTCCTGCCGGTCCTGTATAGCATGTTAGTAAATTACTAGTAGTTCTACGAACTGTAGACATCATTTATTTAATAGGTCCCAATCAGCGTTCTCTATAAACTTAATACCTAATTGTTGATACACAAATTTCATCAAAATAGGATATTCTATTCGAGAGGTTTCGTAGCAACTACTAGCAAGCGGGCCAAGTTTGAGTCAGGAGCGCTTCATTCAGGAAAATATCAACTTGTATGTGTTAACAATTTTTACCAATGCATCAATATTTAAAACCTACGAAAGAAAAATACCTATATTGTAAAAAAAAAGTCAATCCCCTTCCTCAAAATAAATATCTTAGTAAAAATAAAGTGTAAAAATGCTCAAAAGGGGAAGCCAGGGAATGAAGCTCGCTGATGTTCGCAATGGGAATAATGGAACAAAATGTGTGCTTACCTTATTACTCCCGCTTGCCATTTGGGATGGTGAAAAACTTTTCATGATTGTGAATTATAAACCTTTCACTATCCCTTTTCCGTCATTTGAAGAGAAAACATAGTAATTTTCCTTGTGAAAGAATAATTCAAACCATCTTCCCCATCTGATGAAAGGATTTAAACTTTCTTCACCAAAAATTAAAAACAGAATTAAAACCCAATATTCAACGTACTTCCATTTCTCTACTGAAATAAAAATAAAGCCATCTATTTGATCTTTTTTTCTCTCCAGAAAGTTAGTCATCTTCTTTATCACCCTTTTTTCTCTCTCTTCATCGCCCACAATGGCTATCACTGCTATTATATAGTTGTGATCCCTTCCCGAGATCCTGAGTGCTTTTTTTCTCTCCAGAAAGTTAGTCATCTTCTTTATCACCCGTTTTTCTCTCTTCATCGCCCACAATGGCTATCACTGCTATAATATAGTTGTGATCTCTTCCCGAGATCCTGAGTGCTTTTTTTTTCTCCAGAAAGTTAGTCATCTTCTTTATCACCCTTTTTTCTCTCTTCATCGCCCACAATGGCTATGACTGCTATAATATAGTTGTGATCTCTTCCCGAGATCCTGAGTGTTTTTTTTCTCTCCAGAAAGTTAGTCATCTTCTTTATTACCCGTTTTTCTNATGATGAATTTATTTCCTTTTGAGACACCCTGTATAGGTATACGACCTCCACTTAGGAATAAAAAGTTGCTTCAACATTGAATATGAATTTATTTCCTTTTGAGACACCCTGTATAGGTATACGACCTCCACTTAGGAATAAAAAATTGCTTCAAAATTGATGATGAATTTATTTCCTTTTGAGTCACCCTGTATAGGTTTACGACCTTCACTTAGGAGCATCAAGTTACTTCAACATTGAACATGAATTTGTTTCATTTTGAGACACTCTGTATAGGTTTACGACCTTCACTTAGGGGCATCAAGTTGCTNAAGAAATCAACTGGTTGTACGGTCTATTGCTATTTCCTTCATTTCTTTTTGTCACATTTGTAGGGGTTTTATTTTTTCAAAGAATAATCCCACAATAACAGCAAGAAATCAACTGGTTGTCTCCTACCATTTCTCGTCTGAGATGAGCTTAGTAATGGGGTTTCGGGTTTTGCAAATGAACCCTCTATAAACGGTACTGTGTACTTCACCAGGTTACGTAGAGGAATGATATTTCTACCGTTTCCACATTGGATGAATAATATTACTCCAGGATGGTGTAGCCTTTGATGGTATTCTCCTCACAAGACAGTCTCCCCAAATAAATCATCCATTTATTTGAGATAATAAAGTCACCTTTTCTGTCAGATTTTGCCTTGAATATCGAACTCTCGTTTTACCCCCCCTCATCGTAAATTAAATTCTCAGCTCTATGTATATTATTTTTGTCTTTCAGTATGCAACCAGTTTTCCAGGGGCGTATTCATCTAGCTGGATGCAGTTAGTACAGATTCGTTAAATTAAATACTCATACCTATGTATATTATTTTGTATGTTTCAGTATGCAACCAGTTTTCCAGAGGCGTATTCAGCATGCTGGGTGCAGTTAGTCCAGATTCGTTTGATACTTTTCATTCTTACAGTAATACATTTCAAATGCCTTTTGTGACACCGTGGTTTCCAGAAAAGGTAAATATTTATCTTCTGTTGTTGACAGTTGGGTGAATACATATTTTTGCGGATGGCCACCAAAACATGGCCTTACTATGACTTAAAACCTAAGTCGGTTTTCCATTGTTTCCGATGATTATTATCGAGATGGTATCGGTTCTCATTTAGAAAAATCCTGGATATTTTATTTTGTGCTACCTATGTATCGAATATTAGCTTTTTACCCATCCCGAAGTGGTACGGACCTGCGTGAACACACCGGACGAAACCCGAAAGCGAAATTAAAATGTAGACTGTCGACTGCNGCGCGCAGATCGGCCCGCATTCCCGGGGTGTCTCGATCGCCGCTCGCAAGAGTGACGAGAGGCGCGCCCAGAGCACACACGCTGGGACCCGAAAGATGGTGAACTATGCCTGGCCAGGACGAAGTCAGGGGAAACTCTGATGGAGGTCCGAAACGATTCTGACGTGCAAATCGATCGTCTGAGCTGGGTATAGGGGCGAAAGACTAATCGAACTATCTAGTAGCTGGTTCCCTCCGAAGTTTCCCTCAGGATAGCTGGCGCACGGAGGTGGTACTGCGCAGGAAACTTTACTGAGTCTCTTCCGGTAAATTTTGGGATATTTGGAAACCAATATATTTTTTGGGTATATTATTCTTTGTTCTGCGGATCAAAATTGGATAAAAAATTTCTCAATTTCGGTGGTGATAACTGGCCACGAATCGGGAAGAAACTAGATTTATATTCTTTTGGGGGTTCCGTTCTCGGCCATTCTTCGATATCTACTTCAGTTTTTCCTCGATTACCAAAAAGCGTCACTTTTAGCGGTAAAATGCTTTCATTTGAACTTTTAATATTTTCTTCCTCGTTGATTTTTATTAGTTCAGACAGACCTGTAAGGTTCGCTTTTATCAACACTGGGAAGTACGACACGCCTCTATACAAACCCATCCATTATATAATATTATGACTCACCCAAATGCATAGTTTTATTTTATTTTGGGGCGTGGTGTGTCATTCCATTTTTGTACTGTTTATCTTATAATGCATTATCATTATGGTAAAGATAAAGTATGAGATTTCAATTATTGAGGTCAACAAGATTTTCTTATTAAGAAAGAAGGAATTCTCCAGCACGACCCCACTCAGACATTCCCCTCTCAGCACCTGACCCGACTTGGCTTTCTTATGTTTTGCCTTTGATGTTTTTATTAATCTTCTAAAAAGTTTTTTCTTCTCCTCCTTTTTCTTTTCACCTCCACAAAGAAGATTTTTCTCTATTTTGTATCAACAGGAAAAGGGAAAGCAAATTTTGTAAGCTTCTTCCGTCATTTTTAGGAAGAAAAAAAATATGTTTGAAAGAAAAAAAACAACAAACGTTATTTGAACCAAAATTTAACCTCAAAATAACTCTTCAACTCGCCAGTTGAAACCAAATTCATATTAGGACTTATGGATCAAAAACAGGGAAGTCGGGAAGAAATGGGCAGAACTACTGGAGAAACCTGGCTCCAGTAGTTCAACAGAATAGGCTGTAAGGACTCCCCCATTCGTCCTGTAGAGATGAACGTAGAACAGCTGATTGTTTGCCGCGACATGACGGAACATGACAATTTAGTGGGAAATTATTGGGACGCATGAGGGGAAACTTCTGGAGAATTCTAAAATAATAGCGGAGTTGTCCCGAAAAGTGATGGTAATCATTTACGGCTTTTGTCAGGTCATGATTTTCCGGCTCAGTACCTCCACACAAAAGCCTGTAAGGACTCCCCGCCAGTCCTGAATGTACAGATCAGGCAGCGGCGATGAACGCAAACCTGACTTTTTGACATGATTGAACATCACAATTTAGGATGAAAATATTACGGATAAGTTAACAAACTTTTAAACAGGCTAGTTTCAAACTAGCTAAAGTAAATCGCAATCGGAAACTATTGCTACAGAGAGGAAAATATTGTCATCCAAGAAGGGAATAATAATAAGTCCTAATTTCACCCGTCAGGGAAAGGACCCCTTGCCGCATCAGTTATGCAGAAAGGCAAAGAAAATATATTGATATTTGATGAATGTATTTTCATTTCCCAAGAAGGGAAATGACTTGCCATATCCTGGCATTCAGAAACAACAACAGAATCTAAGAGGTTATCTGTCAGTTGAAACAAACCAATATGAGATTCTGTTTTTGGCTGGATTAAATGTCACTGTGGCAGTAAAGCGTTAATGACCGACAGTAATCGACCCTCTCATCAAGCGCTCTGTCCGCAGCTGCCTCCTTTGCCTTTTACATTGTTTCTTTTGACCCAAATTTAAGAAAGTCCTGAAATGTCAGCATCAGCATCTAATATATTAATATTTTTTCATGTATTTCTCATTCCACAGGTTCTGACACCCTCTTCGGGGTTCCTTGACTACGCCATTAGTATGAGGCCGGATTATCATCAAGCCATTATCGATACAGTCAAGTATTACGGGTGGAAGAATATAATTTACATGTACGATTCACATGATGGTAAGTATGCAATGATTTTTTTGTTCTCTTGTCGAATGTATCCTTGTAACAGTGGCGCATACAAGGGGCGTTTCAGAACCCTGAAACGCCCCACTCCACCCCGATTCAATGAAAAGGTTTTGATGGCCTCAAAACTGTGATGGTATGCATTCTCACTAGTCCTGGTGCGTGGAACCGTCCAACGTGAGGACGATTTTTATGGCCTCGGAACTGTGACTGATGTATGCATTCCTACTAGTTCCGGTGCGTAGAACCGTCCAACGTGAGGACGATTTTTATGGCCTTGGAACTGTGACTGATGTATGCATTCCTACTAGTTCCGGTGCGTAGAACCGTCCAACGTGAGGACGATGTTTATGGCCTGGGAACTGTGACTGATGTATGCATTCCTACTAGTTCCGGTGCGTAGAACCGTCCAACGTGAGGACGATTTTTATGGCCTTGGAACTGTGACTGATGTATGCATTCCTACTAGTTCCGGTGCGTAGAACCGTCCAACGTGAGGACGATGTTTATGGCCTTGGAACTGTGACTGTATGCATTCTTTCTAGTCCTGGTGCTTTTTTGATCGTGTTATAATATTATTATGTTGTCAGAAGTATGGGGTTCTGATCTTTTATTTCTTCCAACAATTTTTCTACATTTTATAGAAAAAGGTGGAATCGAGAGAGTTCAATTCCATTCAGGGTGTTTTAAAAAAAAGTGTCGGAATCCAATATTTTGAGGACGGTTTCAAATTTCGATAAACGATGAAATTTTTAATTCGAAAGGGGCAGGCAAAGTGGTTTTCAAATTTTTATCACTTTCATGGAAATTTTGTAAGGTAAAAAAATTTGGAAGTGCGAGGGTGGTTCATACATTTTTGTAAGGTAAAAAAATTTGGAAGTGCGAGGGTGGTTCCAACCAACAAAGATTTATTTTTTTTTCTTCTCATTTTGGTTTAACGTTTCTTTAATAGATGATTGGTCATTCAAGACGGGGGTTTCACCCTCCATTCGCTGGAGAATTGACGGGATGTAACCCAAAAGATGTAAATAATGTATTGAAGTCAAGCGAGATTATTTTAAAAAATAAGACACAGAGGGTTTTGATTTTCTTTTTCCATCATGCACCGCCCTCGTACCTCGTACTTTGGCACCGCCCTCATATTTTGAGATTGATTGGAGATCTTTACTCAAATGAGAGTCGGGGCTATTCCGACTTTAAGTGTTTTGACGAAGCTGGTGCTAAAATATTGGGAAAAAGAGAAAAGCTCTCTTTCTCATACTAAAACAAACAAGTGTTTTAGTGTTTTTCAAATTTTGTAATGGTATAATGGTACGTACTCTAGGTATAAGCAATAAGCACCACTCCGGACAGTAACAATGATTTTTGTT
>CM022880.1:31506294-31545224 GCA_012654025.1 Pachypsylla venusta
CAATATTTTTTTTTTTTACTTTTGATAACATTCTGGGGCCTCGACCATGATTTTGGGTAGGTCTAGTCCCATCAATTGTTTGATAATTTTTGCTACCGTTTGTGCTGTGGTATTTGAACAGTCAATCCCTACCACATACATAGGTAAACGCAGATTTTTTTTTTTTAATTTGGCTTAACGTTTCTTTAACATCTATTGGTCATTCAAGGCGGGGGTTTCACCCTTCATTCGCTGGAATCTTGCAAATCAGCTACGCATATTGACCTCACCCAGCCTGGGTTGGGCCGGAAAAAAGAGCAAAGGATACGAGCTGTTCCCAAGCGGTCACCCATCCAAGTACTGACCACGTCCGACGTTGTTTAACTTCAGTAATCTGATGGGAACGGGTGTATTCAACGTGGTATGATCGTTGTCAACTAGCATTTGACTGAAATCCTAAGTTCTTGTACAGTAGAGAACAAAATTTGACGCTGTAACAGAATAAGTATACTAAGGAATATACTGTATGTTGGCCGATTTGTGTATTCATTGCTCTCATAGATGGGGAGAGATCCGCTTCTGAGCACTGAGTGAAGTAAAGAGAGAAAACAGATAAATAAATAAAGATTTCCTACGAGAAGATAGGGAAAAAAAGAATGTAAATTTTTTCCAATTAAATTTTCAAATGTACATGATTTGAAAGAAAGCCAGATGAGACGCGACGGGAAATAATGAAAGAAGAGGGAGAATGGAAATGGAACAAAGAAGTAATGAGAATAAGGGAGAAATAAGGGAGACAGAGGGGAAATAATGAAAGAAGAAGAAGAATGGAAATGAAACAGAGAAGGAATGAGGGAGACAAAGGGAAATAATGAAAGAGGGAGAATGGAAATGGAACAAAGAAGTAATGAGAAAAAGGGAGACAAAGGGGAAATAATGAAAGAGGAAGAATGGAAATGAAACAAAGAAGTAATGAGAATAAGGGAGACAAAGGGGAAATAATAAAAGAGAAAGAAGATTGGAAATGAAAGAAGAAATGAGAATGAGGGAGACAAAGGGAAATAATGAAAGAGGAAGAATGGAAATGAAACAAAGGAGTAATGAGAATAAGGGAGACAGAGGGGAAATAATGAAAGAAGAATGGAAATGAAAGAAGAAATGAGAATGAGGGAGGCAAAGGGGAAATAATGAAAGAGGGAGAATGGAAATGAAACAAAGAAGTAATGAGAATAAGGGAGACAAAGGGGAAATAATAAAAGAGAAAGAAGATTGGAAATGAAAGAAGAAATGAGAATGAGGGAGACAAAGGGAAATAATGAAAGAGGAAGAATGGAAATGAAACAAAGGAGTAATGAGAATGAGGGCTATTTTTCTGTCAANTTGCAAAAAGACCGAAATAACTACTCTGGTAAAATCTTGCAAAAAGACCGAAATAACTACTCTGGTAAAATCTTGCAAAAAGACCGAAATAACTACTCTGGTAAAATCTTGCAAAAAGACCGAAATAACTACTCTGGTAAAATCTTGCAAAAAGACCGAAATAACTACTCTGGTAAAATCTTGCAAAAAGACCGAAATAACTACTCTGGTAAAATCTTGCAAAAAGACCGAAATAACTACTCTGGTAAAATCTTGCAAAAAGACCGAAATAACTACTCTGGTAAAATCTTGCAAAAAGACCGAAATAACTACTCTGGTAAAATCTTGCAAAAAGACCGAAATAACTACTCTGGTAAAATCTTGCAAAAAGACCGAAATAACTACTCTGGTAAAATCTTGCAAAAAGACCGAAATAACTACTCTGGTAAAATCTTGCAAAAAGACCGAAATAACTACTCTGGTAAAATCTTGCAAAAAGACCGAAATAACTACTCTGGTAAAATCTTGCAAAAAGACCGAAATAACTACTCTGGTAAAATCTTGCAAAAAGACCGAAATAACTACTCTGGTAAAATCTTGCAAAAAGACCGAAATAACTACTCTGGTAAAATCTTGCAAAAAGACCGAAATAACTACTCTGGTAAAATCTTGCAAAAAGACCGAAATAACTACTCTGGTAAAATCTTGCAAAAAGACCGAAATAACTACTCTGGTAAAATCTTGCAAAAAGACCGAAATAACTACTCTGGTAAAATCTTGCAAAAAGACCGAAATAACTACTCTGGTAAAATCTTGCAAAAAGACCGAAATAACTACTCTGGTAAAATCTTGCAAAAAGACCGAAATAACTACTCTGGTAAAATCTTGCAAAAAGACCGAAATAACTACTCTGGTAAAATCTTGCAAAAAGACCGAAATAACTACTCTGGTAAAATCTTGCAAAAAGACCGAAATAACTACTCTGGTAAAATCTTGCAAAAAGACCGAAATAACTACTCTGGTAAAATCTTGCAAAAAGACCGAAATAACTACTCTGGTAAAATCTTGCAAAAAGACCGAAATAACTACTTTGGTGAAATCTTGCAAAAAGTCCGGAATAACTACTCTGGTAAAATCTTGCAAAAAGACCGGAATAACTACTGCGGTAAAATTTAGCTAAAAGACCGGAATAACTAATCTGGTAAAAGCTTGCAAAAAGACCAGAATAACTACTCTGGTAAAATCTTACAAAATGGTCCCAATATTTACTCTGATAAAATCTTGCAAAAGACCGGAATAACTACTCTGGTAAATTCTTGCAAAAAGACCGAAATAACTACTCTGGTAAATTCTTGCAAAAAAATTAGAAATTTCGTAGCCAACAATATATGGCCTTGCCAGAAAATATTTTCATTTTGAATTTGGCAGAAAAATAAACACGTTAGTTAGCTGTTGTTCAGATCAGAAATTTTAAATGAAATACAAAAAACTTCGTTTTTCTAAATAAATAAAAAGGATAGAAAAAGTTTTTTAATAAGTGGTGAAATTGTGTTAACAGAATAAAATAAAAAAGTTATTACTCCGCACCGTAGACAGTATGAAGGATGGAGGTCACAGAGGGAGGATTCTACAGATAGACGAGTAAAAGTCCCCTAATATGAAAGAAGTTCCAACAAAGTTCTAAGAACTTTTTTGGTAGTTCTAGATTAAGGTGAATTCATCGATAGAAAAAAGTTATCTGACAATCGGAAGTGTAGCCCAGTAGTCAGAGACAAAAAAAGGGTGTTTCAATGCAAAAATTGGGGAAATCTCGATTTTTATATATGTTTGTAGGTATGGACCTCCTCTTTAAAAAGCTAAGTTTTCGACCTCCCAACCCTTGTGCGTTCTCCGCCATCTTGAAAAAGCCGCTCAAAAAGCCGCTTTTTTCAGGGTTTCCTCAATTACTCGCTTCCTGTGCATTTTAGGCGAANAAAAAATACCAATAGATGTTAAAGAGACGTTGAGCCAATTTTTTTTTTTTAAAAAAAAAAACTATTGTGAGATAAAAGATTGACGATATTTTTGGTGTTATTAACCACGTTGTTTGTTTTATTTGGTGCTAGGAAATAAACTGCTTGGGCAAATTAGATGGGCGGTGGTTGTTTTTGTGCCCAAATGATTGTACCTTGTTAAGTTTTATTTTTCTCTTCCAGACCATCTTATTTTAATAATAATGATTAAAGTCGGAGTAATTTTCTTTTCTTTAGCACGGAACCAAAATGGGTTGTCATATTTTTGACTTCGTCAGCTCAGGGGCGGATCTTGAATTTGTGGGGCCCTGGGCTAATGCTGCTTGGGGGCCCTACCTAATTACTCAACCAATTCCCATTTTGTCAAAAAACTGTTTTCTGTAGTGATGTAGGTATATATAATATATGTTAAGTACAGGAAGAAATTATGACAACAAAATATGTTATTTATTTATTAAAACATTATTTATTGCAAAATAAATTGACATGTTATGAATGGTTATGTTATATAAATTATAAAGCAACCTTTCTGCATTTTTGTGCTGCAAATTCTTTTATTTGGTCATCGCACTGTAAGTCCTTTGTTAAATCGCAATTTATGGAAAGAACTGATAAATGATTTAGTCGACAGTTCGACATTGTTGTGCTGTATTTGTTTTCCAACCTTATGATCGGATTTTTTTTAAATTCTAGATAATTTTTATTATATTGTTTATTATTTTCAGTTTAGGTTGGGGACCCTCTGTATACACGGGGCCCTGGGCTGCAGCCCAAAAAGCCTTTAAGTAGATCCGCCAATGCGTCAGCTGGCTTTTTTTGTTTCTACCGATATCCTTATTTCTCTTACTTTTGACTTTTGTTATCTCCTTTATTAACACCCTCCTTCGTATTTATTTTGGTTACAGGTGGAAATAGAAGGTCTGACAGGTGACATTCGGTTCAACAATGATTCAAAAAGAATGAACTATACCCTTCATGTCGTGGAAATGACTGTCAACAGTGCCATGGTCAAGGTAAGCTCTAACAATTTGGCACAGGGCCCTCAAGAGTGACCGTATAGGCGATAAGCCAAAATCACCATATTTTTTTATTATTATAAAACTGGTTGCTGGTCTCTATTGGGGAAGAGTGCAATTACGAAGTGCATGCGTGGATATAGCCCTCTTGTTTAGGGGGGGGGGCACAATCGCACAATATACCTAATAGAAAATATGGAGGGGGAGGGGCTCGTAACCTAGAGACCGGGGGTTCGAGTCCTGGACAGTACTTTTTGATGCAATGTTTATCGAGGTACGATACTAATTTGTTAAAAGCTTTAGAGCTTAACACAAATACCTTTCATAAGGATGATAAGCGATTTTATAAGCGTGATGACGAAAAAAAAGTGCCATGATGGATAACAGATTTTTTAATTACGTATTTCTATCTAGTCTCAGGATTGGGAATTATTTATGGGCCCCCCCCTCTCAATGGGATAAAAGACACAGCGGATCACCATTCATTTTTCTTTTTTTTAATTTTACGTGATTAGGTATAACGAAATTTGAGAAACACCGCCCGCTTAAAAAAACTAGGAGGGGGCACATGCCCCCCGGGCCCTCCCCTATATCCGCGCATGACGAAGTGTGACAATTAAGTAATGAGACTGATTCCATAAAAACCGTATATTGTAAAATTATTCTTCAACTCTGCCATCCCCTTCAAAGTAGTCCCTTTGGACAGCTATACAACCATTCCACGCTTCGCAACATTTCTGGAATCCTTCGACTGGGATGTCCGCAAGTACCCTCGTCACGGCCGCTTGGATGTCCGTAATAGACTCAGAATGGGTTCCTTTGACCGTCGATTTTGCTCTAGAGAACAGATAAAAGTCACAGAGTGACACATCGGGCGAATAAGGCGGCAGTTGCAGCACGGTGATCCCTTTAGAGGCCAAATACTGGGACACGCTAAGTGTGGGCGCACCCTGTTGGCCTGTTGACTCATTTTCGAGTGCTTGACGATAGTAAACTTGATATACGGTATGCCCCGGTGCAAGAAATTCTTTGTGGACGATTCCACCGCTATCAAAAAAGGTAATGATCATTGTTTTCACCTTCGACTTGCTCATGCCTTCATCGCCTGTGTAATTACTCGATCAGGCATTGTGGGATCTTTTTCCACTATCTTTAAACAGTATTTGCGACGGCCATTCAAATTTCCTTTTGCATTTTCCTGACGACCACTACCAACACACATCCACTCAACACGACAAAACGGGCGAACTATACGAGTTAGAGCAATGGTAAATATATCAATGGAGAGGGAAAGGATGCCGGGGAAGGGAGAAGGGAACTTAAAGGTCGTAGGTTTATCTCAAGCGCGGCAATAAGATCAGTCTCTTTACTTAATTGTCACACCTCGTATTACTGCGACATTTATTTGGATCTATTGTGGGCATACTGTTTGTGTTCCAAAAAGCGGCCTTCAACCACTAATTAGCGGCCAAAAATATATTACACTTCAACCTAAGTTGTATTCTTCAATTTCTTGTATGAAATTGATATGAATAAGCCCCAAGTTTAAAGTTCTAGCTATTACCGTTCTCATTTTAAACAGGATATGTGAAAACCGCTAAAAAGCGGCATAAAACCACCAAACCATACATTTACATTACATTCCAAACCTAAATCTAGAATTAATTCGTATTCGATTTCCACCAAAAGCTCATTTTGCCTTTCATGGCATGAAACTGACATACATACAAAAATTTAAAGTCTTTAGCACTTGCCGTTCTTGAGATATCTCGTTCACAGACAGATGGACAGACACACACACGGATCAATAGCTGAAACTCGAGATTTGGGCTCTGGGGACCCCAAAACGTGTGTTGGCATTGAAAACTCAACATCGAAAATGTCAGCCTATTACAATATTTTCCTATTTATAGGATAAGGAAAGTAAAAATCAATATTTTAGTTCGTGAAATAGTTGATCTGACCTCCTTGAATGACCAATAGATGCCAAATTAAAAAAAAATTGATCTGATCACAGGTCGCTGTGACAAAAGGATTCTTATAGCCTGCAGCTCTAATAATACCAATTACGACGAGTTCAATAAGGAAATGTCCTTGATCTTATACGATGTCATAATTAGAGATAAAGCATTTCGCAAAAAACTGACAAGGCCACATGGACCGTTTTCTTATGTTTCAGGTCGCTGAATGGAGTGACATTAACGGTTTCGTTCCTGATGCCAGTGTTCGATATCAACGTCAGAAAATTTATGGCGTGTATGACAATAAAACTTACATCGTCACTTCAATATTGGTAAGTCAGAATTAGTGCTGAATGGAGTGACATTAACGGTTTCGTTCCTCATGCCAGTGTTCGATATCAACGTCAGAAAATGTATGGCGTGTATGACAATAAAACTTACATCGTCACTTCAATATTGGTAAGTCAGAATTAGTGCTGAATGGAGTGACATTAACGGTTTCGTTCCTGATACCAGTGTTCGATATCAACGTCAGATCGTCACTTCAATATTGGTAAGTCAGAATTAGTGTTGGGAGAGAGGGATTGTTCAAGGCAATGCTGGGAGAAAGATTTTTTTCAAGACCATGTTAGGAAGGAGGTATTGTTCAAGACACGATAAAAAGTATCGTTTTCTTGGTGGAGAAAAATATTGGCAGGTGGAAACTCTGAGTAAACTTACGGGAACCTGTATATTTAACGTGTCATAGACACTGGCTAAAATAAATGATTGTTGCTTTACAGGCTGAATCATATTTGTTTCTAAAGAAAGATTTCCAAGAGGGAAATGAAAATGACCAATACGATGGATTCTGTCTAAAATAAATGATTGTTATTTTACAGGCTGAGCCATATTTATTTCTAAAGAAAGATTTCCAAGAGGGCAATGAAAATGACCAATACGATGGATTCTGGCTAAAATAAATGATTGTTATTTTACAGGCTGAGCCATATTTGTTTCTAAAGAAAGATTTCCAAGAGGGCAATGAAAATGACCAATACGATGGATTCTGGCTAAAATAAATGATTGTTATTTTACAGGCTGAACCATATTTGTTTCTAAAGAAAGATTTCCAAGAGGGCAATGAAAATGACCAATACGATAGATTCTGGCTAAAATAAATGATTGTTATTTTACAGGCTGAACCATATTTGTTTCTAAAGAAAGATTTCCAAGAGGGCAATGAAAATGACCAATACGATGGATTCTGTAAAGATCTGGCCGACTTACTTGCACAGAGACTGAAAATATCATGTAAGTCATTTTGTCCGACGGACGCCCCATGACCTTTTAGATCGGTATTATCATATTAATTTACCTCTTTAGTACCTAGTATATATCTTGCTTACAAATAAGAGAGATCGAGACCATTGTAAAGAAAAAGAAATCGTGTTGAGTAAAGTATTGAAATAATTGGTACCGTTAACTGTAGTGACTTGAGCCCTAGATGCGAATTGACTTCAAAATGAGTAATAAGTTTAGGGATGTGCTGCTGGTCGTGCACGAGTCGAATCATAATATTGAAAAGAGTCGAGACTATTAATAAAATAGATAGAAGTCTCGACTCGTGAGTCGACTAGTCGAGTTGAATATCATGATCTTTTATAGAATGAGTAGAGACTATTTAAACTTTTTTTTAATAAAAATACCCGATGATTGCATTTTATTATAATTGCAATGTAAACACATAAATCAATCTACACAAAATATTCTAAAAATAAATAAATAACCCGTTTATGTCTGTTTATGTTATATGAGAGTGGTTGCAAGATGGTGCATCTAGAGATGGAGCTCTATCTGACCTCGTGAGGTATTCTTCTTTTTAAACGTCTATAATATAGTTTGTCAACCTCGAAGAGATGTACGGCTTCAGGATTGACATGATCTTGGAGCCCTTCTAAGTGAGAAGAGTTATTTTTTTAATTACATCTGCTACTAGTTATACATCCAAATCGCGATGTAGGTCTTCATTTCGAATGTACCAAGGAGCTTTGATACTGGTCCCCAAAACATTATTCTGGAATCTTTGAATTATTTTCCTATTAGAATCACTGACGCAGCATACAGCTCCAGAGCTGGATACCGTAGGTTTATATAGGTTTAAGTACCTGATTATGAAACAGAAGCTTGTTTTCGAATGGTAGTGAAGAGTACCTGGTTTGGAGTGTAGGACTTTGATGTTGCATGCCGGTGTCGCTTTTATCCGGGTGTTTATGAGTTACTGAAGAAAAATATACTTCTATTCTGGTGGCGATTGATCGTTAAGTCCTTCCAATATTCGAAGTTGGGAACGCTTATTTGATAGATGTCACTTTTGTCAACTGGTTTTATTAGGTATGTTTTTGTGGTTAAATAAGATGTTTTTAATATTGTCACTCGACCCATCTAAACGAGTCGAAAATCCTAACCGTAAATAAGTTTTCTTAGTCTGTATATTTTAAAACTCATACACATTTAGGAAGTTTTATGTAACAATTCGATCAGATCTTATAAGCGAACAGACGTTGGTCTTAATCGTTCGGGGCTTGTGCACTTCCTTTCTCCAAAACTAATCTGATGCCCTCGTAGAAATCTTTGAGGACTTTGTACTGCTGTCGACCTTCATCTTTGGCAGTATGATGTCATTTTTTTACGTTCCTCGCCATGTTCGAGATGACCTCATACAGTAATACCCTATATTATTTCGGCAGACCCTGGGTGTCCCGGCTCTCCTGATGCTAAGAATCAAATTTTGCTATTTTGCATAGGTTTATTATGTTTGGCAGAGAGAGCCAAGTGTCCCTCTAACACTATATTGTTCCAGTTCCTGTATATAAATTGGAACAATCTCCTAAGTTATTCTAAAAATATAGATTTGGTAAACTGTTTACTCATTTGGAAAACTATTTGGGGTCAATTTACCTCTTCATGATCAAGTCACCCCGGTTTACGGATACGATTTTTGCAGATTTTTGAATCAACATATAAAAGTGCGCAGCAATAATACAAACATACGGGAAAAATATGCTTGCTAACCATGGAGGAAATGTTGAGTACAGAAATGGAGTCCAACATGGTTGGTCAAGCTTGTCGGATCTCTAAACATTTTCCGTCAAGAATATTATATTTTTGTCTAATATTTTTATTGCTTGGTTTAGACAGACCACGAGGGTCCAAAATCTCCATCCTCCAGCGTTCTCCAATTTTGTCTATTTCGAGTATAGTCTTCCCGTGTTGATCATTACTCGGTTTTGTTTGTGATGTACCAATGTTGGACACCGTTAGCATCTTTTTCTCGGCCGCCCTCTACTTCTTGACTCTTGGTATGAGAGGTGTAATGCTCTATTAATGATTCGGCTCTGGTCAGATCTGCTGACGTGTCCCGTCCACCCCATTTTATTAGCTTTAGAGTTTGAGGTACTAGCCGGATGAATTCCAGAGGTCTTGGTTGGTTCGGATTACTTTTTATTGACCAAAAATTAAACAGACGCCCATTGTACTCAAGATGCGGCGGTCAGTTCTACACACCACGTGGATGTCCTGGAACGTATACCCATACCCATTCAAGGTGTAACCGAATTGGTTAACTGAATAAGTTTTACATCCATGGAAAAGGTCTAAACGTAGTAAGTACGTTTTCCTTAGACGGGTGCAAGCCCTAGGAAAAGGTTTAATCAAAAGAAAAGACGAAGAATAATTTCTATTTAAATATTTATATTATTATTTTAGTAGGTATTTTTATGAGGTTGTAAAAAGATGTTATATCTTCGACTTAGTGAAAATGGTAATAAGGATGGGACTTACCAGGAGATCCTCTTTCTTTCTATCCTAGACTCACACTGAAGTTCCTACGATCGCCGAATTCTTATACAATTGTTTTATTGAATTGTTTATAAATCAAATTCTGAAAATCTGATCCAGATAACTAAATCATCGTTCTCAGGCGGCTCTTCAGGGTTATAAAGGAGCTTCAAAATATTTTTGGCAACCTCTTATCAACTTATTTCTAGTATTTTTCCGAACCGGAATCTTGAAATGAAACGAACAATTGATTTTAAGAGGAACACCCCTACCACTACAAGAACAAACAAAAAAATTATTCGCTCATAGCATTTTTCACATTTTCCCCTCAAAGTGTAAGTAGATGTAGTGGTATCAGAGAGAGAGAGAAAAATTTGAATTTTTTATTTAACATGCACTCAATAATTTTCTATCAATAAAAATATTCGGCAGATTGGGGGGGGCGAGGGGGGGCTATGTTTGTAAAGCCATCCTCGTATCTCTTCCCGCCATACGAAATTAACATTGGAATACCAAGAAGTCTTGATGGAGAATTGGAGATAGAGAACACAAACTCAATAAAATTCGCTAAGTAATATCATATCTTAAGATACATTCCATTTTCCTTTTTTTTGTTTCCTCTATTTTTTATTCAGGGTGGTTTACTCGAGTGTTTTTTTTTTTTCATAATTTTCTTTTTTAACAAAAAAAAAAAATGCTTAACGTCTCTTTAACATCCATTGGCCATTCAAGACGGGGGTTTCATTCTCCATTCTCTGGAAACTTGCAAACCAGCTACCCACATTGACCTCACATAGCCTGGGTTGGGCCGCAAAAATAACCAGCATCACGAGGGCGCGAACCCACGTGGACACCCACATGATATAACCTCATTGGATGTTGCTTAACTTCAGTGATCTAACGGGAACTGGTGTATTCAACGTGCCATAGACGTTGGCTGCATCTTTTTAATTCTTAATTTAACTGAGATAGAGCCCTTTGATTTACGTGTAACTTAATGTACTTGAGATAGGGATATTGTAGGCTTAGTGGTTTTTTTAATAGCTTTCTGATTTTACCCTAAAATTAAAGATTGTCATCAGCGTATTGCTTATGAAATACCTTGCCAAATAGGAGTCCTATACCGGAGAGATGTGTTGAGGTATTTCTTTTTTTTTTTTAATTTTTAAGCGACTTTTAAGCCTCCAGAAATGATTTTTTTATTGGACGTCAAGGGTCCATGTTGGACGGTTGTACATTGTTACGGTTTACGCAATAGTGACATGACCCTAAAAACGTTTCCTAACGTCTCTAATTGGGTTTAAAATTGGTTTAAAAAAAATTGTGCGTTTGTAAGTTTCCCTTTGATTAGTTTGATGTTTCTTTTGACTGGCGTGTGTGCAACAATTGTAGTCAAAAATCTTCGACAGTTTATAGGAAGGCCGGACCTTGATATAAATCTGTACGCCAGGTGATACAGGTGGAGAGTCTGATAATCTATAATATTCAAGCTCGTTCCATATTATGATGTTCATCGCTTGTAGATGAGGATTGAGGACGATTTAGAAAAAAGTCTGGGACTCTGGGTACCTCTGTCTCTTCAGAAACACAGAAAGTGACATCTCTTGAGGGGATAGTGCACACTGCACAAAGTAATTCTGTATTTTTTTTTTTATTTTATTTTTACAAAGTTGTTACCATTTCTGAGACAGAGAGAGGAAAAAAAATTCTCATCCTGTACTTTACTTTCAAGAAAATTGGAAAGAGCAATTATTGGGGAAAAATTCACGAGGGAATTTCATATCGAAATATAATGGGGTTATATTTTGTTTCACTTGAGATGATAAGGACGGGTTCACATGATGTATAATCTTGAATTGGGCACTTTTCATATTGAAATATAATGGGTTTATATTTTGTTTCACTTGAGATGATAAGGCAGTATTACATGATGTACAATCTTGAATTGGGGGCTTTGTTTGGGCTTTTATTCATGTTTTTAAAGGCATTTTTTTGTGTAATTAAAAGTTCTTAAAATAATAATAATTATTGTTGCAGATAAATTTCATTTGGTGAAAGATGGAAAGTATGGTGGTACCAACAAGTCACAGCCTTCAGAGTGGGATGGAATGGTCGGAGAACTGATTAGGAGGGTAAGATGACTATTCATTAATACTATAACAGTGTCCAGGTCACCAAATTTATTATTTCTGATCTGTTAACAGTTCTGTTAGCATTGATGATTTTACTATTTATTGGGCGCGGAAAATATGAGAGGAGGATTACCGTTAAATAATCAACAGGGGTTCCCAAACTTTTTGGTACCGCCCCCCCCCCTTTCTGAAATGAATGGGTATGTGTGTTGCTGAATGCTATCTCATTCAAAACGCTAATGTGTTGCTGAATGCTATCTCATTCAAAACACTAATGTGTTGCTGAATGCTATCTCATTCAAAACGCTAATGTATTGCTGAATGCTATCTCATTCAAAACACTAATGTGTTGCTGAATGCTATCTCATTCAAAACGCTAATGTGTTGCTGAATGCTATCTCATTCAAATTTTCTAAACACCATGTTCAATAAAATTACCTTTGTAAAAAAAAGAAAAGCACATATATATTTTAACTAAATGATAATAATTCAACTGGTCTTGCGCCCCCCTTGGCTTGCTTTCTCGTCCCCCCAGGGGGTCGCGCCCCCCAGTTTGGGAACCTCTGATGTAGAGGCATGTAGATCACTGAAAAAAGTGGCGAATTCTCCACAAAAGGTATTAGGATCTAAACCCAATAAATAGCCTCCAGAAATGAACTTAACGAATTAGTAGTTTCTAAGTTGGTTTGAAATCGACCACAAAAAAATACCTCCCCAAAATTTGACATTTTTCGTTTGGAAGTGCGAAGAATACAAAATAATAATAATAATAATAAAGAACTGCTCGTCCAGTGTACCTCGTACACTGCGACACATTTGCCACGGTAACTGTTGTCTGATTTTAATGATATTTGGGACATAAGTTCATTTGGGGTCTAGACACATAACACATACATATAAAGTAATAGGGATCATGCAATAAAAAATGAACCCTGTTTGTATTATTTTTTTATGGGGCGAGATTTTTGATAGTAAACAAAACTGATCTGCTCAATTCTACTAAATTTGACAATTTTCACTTACCAAAATATAACAAGAAGCCTTAAATTGTTTGCACAGCCTTGATGCGCGGAGTTAGTGCATTGCCAGACCCATATGTATTAAACAAAGTGGCTTTTTTGGTCTCTAGTGTACGTGGTTCAAAGGATTACCTACATTTTTTTTGGGACATCGTGTATTTAGATCTCTGTACTCTGTAGCAAATACAAACTCAGTTCATAGCTAGTATTTACTAGCCTTGTTTGGGGTGCGGCACCTGTTGATTACTTATCCGCATAGACCGTGATCGTCTAGGGGTTAGGACCCTGCGTTGTGTATTTAGATCTATAAAAACAAGTTTTTGTTTATTTTTCAGGAGGTTGATATGGCGATAGCACCCCTATCGATAAATTCTGAAAGAGAAAGAGTTGTCGACTTTTCGAAACCTTTCATGACGTTGGGTGTTAGTATAATGATCAAAAAACCTAACAAACAAAAGCCACGGGTTTTGAGTTTTTTAGATCCTTTGAGTGAAGAAATATGGGTCGCCATTATTTTTTCATACATTATGGTAAGTCTCTACCTACGTACAGGATGGACCAGGGGAATGAGATATTTTTTGGCTGAACTTCTCTTTGACATGTACAGGTCATTCGAGACGGAGGTTTTACCCTACATTCGCTGGAAACTTACATAGCTACCTACAATGACTTCACCCAGTTTAGGTTGGACCGAGAATTGCCAGCATTGCGAAACTTCGTGATCACTCGCCACTTTAAAACATCGCTGGATGTTGCTTAACTTCAGTGCTCCCACAAAACTGGTGTATTCAATGTGCCATTGATGCTGGCTATAGGAAAATTAAAAAAAAAAAACTCTGGCCATCGTCAATGGTAACACCAGTTTCTGTAAGATCACTGAAATTAAGTAACGTCCAGTAAGATTTTACTTTGGTGGCTATTCCGGGTCCAACCCGGGATAGGTGAGGTCTGCTGGTGTTTATTCTCATATACTCAAAGAACTCAAATATGACTCAGATCGAACTCAAAATAAATTAACTCAAATAGACTCAAAGAAAAAACAATATTTTTAAATAAAAATATAATTTAGAAAATTGTGCTAAAGTTTTCAGAACTCAAAGTAGAATGAAAATTAATTTAAATTTACAATGGCAAGACATTTCAATCGTCTATTTGGCGTAGAGTCAATCATTGGCCGGAATACGCTGTTCTGGCGTAGACAGCTGGTTTGTAAATATCCAACGAATAGAGGGTAAAATAGTTCAATTTCAACGATGATTTTTTCCCGCTAGGTCATCGACACCGAAATTGAGAAGTACCTATTCGGAATGAGCTAGAAAGCTAAAATTCAGAAAGTTGTTCTGCATTACAAAAAATAATATTGCGGTAGTAAAATGTTGACTCGTTGGAATGTTTTCATATCCGTCCTTACCAAAGCATGGGTAAACATAAACAGCTAGTATTTTATAGATGACTGTGAAAGAAATTGGCTTTAGGAAAAGTTTTTCCTTATAAAGAGACACGAAAGTTTACGATGATGTGGCTTTTTATTACCAGTCGACATAAATAATTTATTCTGCAAAAGATAATACTTTTCGATTTCTTGCAGTTCGTCGGTAACGTACATCTTGGCTTTGTTTTCAAAAATCAATTTTATTTAAATTTTTTCTCATCATATCAATAGAAGCATCATGTTGTTCGATGCACAGGATATCTGTTTTATCTTATTTTGTTCTGAGCGCGCATATACAGGGTGGACCATTTTAACCTTTAATGGAGAATAACTAGACTGGAAGGCAAAATAATAGAAAAACTTTTAAACAAAAGTTGTTGTATAAGTAGGAGAACACATGGCCATGACCATGACCTTCAATGTGACCTTGACATTGACCTTGGAGGTTATTTGGAGGTCAAATATGAATTTTTAAATAGAAACACCCATTTTTGACCCCCGATTCGTGATTAGCAAAAGATTTTGCATATGACCATGCCCTTGAATATGACCTTCACATTGATCTTGAATGTTATTTAGAGGTCAAAAATGAATTTTTAAATAGAAACACCCATTCTTGACCCCCGATTCGTAATTAGCAAAAGATTTTACACATGACCCTAACCTTGAATGTGACCTCCACATTGATCTTGAATGTTATTTAGAGGTCAAATATGATTTTTTTTTAAATAGAAACACCCATTTCTGACCCCGGATTCGTGATGAGCAGAAAATTTTACTCTCAAATATGTACCTATCATTGTTAAACTCTAATCTGTGCAAATTTGGGGTCGTAGGGGGCTATCTTCACCTGGGGGGCCCACCAAATATGAAATTCGGGTCAATTCTTGAAAACTGTAATTATCACTCCAATTTTGATGAAATTTAAAAAAACACACACTCTTAATATGTCATCAGCAAATTTTTTGGTTCACTGTTTTAAATTTCATCAAAATTGGAGCTCTATTGCTACTTTTAGATGTGTGACCCGAATTTATAGTTTGGTGTCCTAAAAGCCCCCCCCCCCCAGATGGAGATAGCCCCATGAGACCCCAAAATTTGAGTGTATTAAATTTCATAAAAAATGGAGTGATATTACCACTTTTAGAGAAGTGACCCGAATTTGAGGTTTGGTGCCCTAAAAGCCCCCTAGATTAAGATAGCTCCATGAGACCCAAAATTTGCCGATGATATGTTACAAAGAGTGTCTGTTTTAAATTTGATCAAAATTGGAGTGATATTTCCAGTTTTAAAAATTGACCCGAATTTTACATTTGGTGCCCTAAAAGACCCCCATGACCAAAAACTTGTCGGTAATATGTTACACAGATTAGAGTTTAACAATGATTAGGTACATATTTGTGAGTAAAATTTTCTGCTTACAATAACGAAACAGGGGCCAAAAATGGGTGTTTCTATTTAAAAAATTCATATTTGACCTCTAAATAACCTCCAAGATCAATGTGAAGGTCACATTAAAGGTTATGGTCATGTGTAAAATCTTTTGCTAATCACGAATCTGGGGTCAAAAATGGGTGTTTCTATTTAAAAATTCATATTTCACCTCCAAATAACCTCCAAGGTCAATGTCAATGTCACATTGAAGGTCATGGTCATGTGTCCCCCTACTTATACAACAATTTTTGTTTAAAACTTTTTCTATTATTTTGCCTTCTAGTCGAGTTATTCTCCATTAAAGGTTAAAATGGTCCACCCCGTATATGTTCAGAGAGAAGGAAATGTTATTTTGACCTGTTGAATCAATGATGAGTATGAACAACAAAAACAGACACCCTATATAAGCTTGCAGTCCCATATTATAATGCAGAGCCGTAGCTAGGATGGGGCGACTGAGGCACTCGCCTCGGGTGCCGTCATAGGGGGGGGGGGGTCGCCAAAACTTTTTGAAAGATAATTTGAACAATTTTGTTGCAATTTTTTCAAGATTCCGAGAATTTGTCGATATCAGATCAACTATGGGTCAGGAAAGATTGACAAATTTGGCAATTCTGTCTATCAAATACGAGGTCGCGAAAAAAATTGACTTTGTCGATGTCATTGATGAGTTTGCAGCCATAAAATCTCGACGAATCACAATATAACTTTGCTTTGTAAGATTCAAACAAATCGATATGGAAGATTTTTGATTTTGTATTTGTAGGTTTCATTAAGAATAAAGACATGATTGTTTTAATACGTTTTGCTGTTGAATAATTAATATGAGCTTTTTTTGGCGGGGTGGGGGGCACTAATTTCAGAATTTGCCTCGGGCGCTACGGCTCTGTTATAATGAGTGACTATAGTAGAATAGTCAAATATCTCGGAATTAAAAATTCTTTGTGTTATTATGTTACAATTATTGTGAGCATCATAGCATTACAAGGTACTATCTCTCCAATATCGCTAAGCCTAAGCTACACTTAACAATTAACTTATAATACTACCATTTGTTGGTATTACCATAGCTATTCAATTGATCTCAGGGGGCTCAGCTACTCCCAAACACAATCAGATCATGTAAAAAAACATTTTTCAAATTTTCGACCCGACCAGAAATCGAAGCCAATACCTCCTTGTGGTGGAAGCCGAGGGTGATGCACCAAGGACTCTGCCACGGAGACGTCACAAAGTTTCATAATCATGAGGGCGACATATCATGGTAATCTTGATAGGTTGAACTTCAAGGTCATTTTGTATTTTAACCCTAGGTTTGCCAACCTCTAATCAATTACGTGCATTGCGAAGGGGGGGGGGGCAAAAAGTACCCGCCAACAAAATAAAGGAAACAATGATCTTTTTCTTACAATAAGTCGCTATTTCTTTATTAAATACTAAAAGAATATAAACTAAATCAATTATTATCTTACATAAAAATAAAATTAAATCCCAGGAATAAAATAATGTAAATGAAATTAAAAAAATTGCTAGAGCCTAGAAAATCTATTCTGAACCAGAACTTTGTCCTTCCTGACATCCCCCACAGACAAATGTCTTTTGACAGTATTTACACACATTTATTTTTTGCGGTGGTACAGATAATGGTAGCTTTAGACAATTTATGTTAGCTTTAGACAATCAATGTATTGGTACATGCATTGCCAAGGGGGGGGGGCATAAAGTACCCGCATAAAAGTTTGGCTTCAATATCATCTAAGGCTTAGAAAATACATATTTTTATATACTATGATGAAAATTATTGTTTGTGACAACTATTAAAGGTAGCATTAAAATAAGTATCATAATTTGATTACTACAAGCATTTTGCTAAAACGCGGGTACTTTTTGCCTCCCCCCCCCCTTGGCAATCCTAGGGTTAAAAATTGTACGAAGTAGGTATTTTACATTCCTTATTGAGAAAAGTATTAAGTGACATATGCAATCAAAAGGACACTATTCTTCGTTGAAAAAACAGTTGACCTTGAAGTTCAATCCCAAATGATTCATCCCCTCAATCCCAAATGATTCAACACCTCAATCCCAAATGATTGATCCCCTCAATCTCAAATGATTGATCCCTTCAATAACTCAATATCATGAAACTTTGGTCACAATAAATTCTACGTATCTCAACAGATTTCCGAGATATTTTTTTCAATTTGATTTAACGTCTCTTTCACATCTATTGATCATTCGAGACGGGGGTTTTACCCTCTATTCGCTGGAAACTTGCAAACTAGCTATCCACATAGACCTCACCCAGCCTGGGTTTGGCCGGAAAAATAGCCAGCATCACGAGGGCGCGAACCCAAGTGGACACCCACATTGTACAACCTCGTTGGACGTTACTTAACCTCAGTGATCTAACGGGAACTGGGGTATTCAACGTGCCATAGACGCTGGCTCCAAGATAATTGACTTTATTACTTAAAATCACTCAGCTTGTATGGCAAACAATTGACTTTTTTATGATTTCATTTACAGGTAAGCGTTGTCCTGTTTCTCGTGTCCAGATTTTCTCCTCATGAATGGCGACTCATCAATTACAGTGATCCTGGCCATCCACATCATTCACCATCACCCCACCATGGCCCAGCACCATCTGTGATTGCTAATGATTTCAGTTTAAGTAACAGTTTTTGGTTTTCATTAGGTGCATTCATGCAGCAAGGATCCGACATATCGCCGAGGTAAGAGCAATAGATCTTCGGAACACTGAATCATCATCAGCCATTTTGATTTATTATTTTCAATAATGAGCCTTTGGACTGGATCAAGCTTTTTATTTCTCCGATAACATAAGTAGTTTTACCTTAGATTGGTTACAAAGAGGTCAATAGTGTGGTTCCCCAGTACTCAGGTAGCGATCAAGTCCTTAGAAAGAGTCCAGGCGAGGTTTACTCATTTTGCCCTCAACAAGGAAAACAAATTCTACCTACTCTATCCTGATTATATTGAATATGATTTAATCATTGAGCAATATAATCTTAGCTCTCTACAGGATAGACGNATTAATCTGGAAAAGCGATTAGCATACAGTCGTCCTCAAGATGGTTGGATCTACGTGCCAGGACGACCCGGGACACTGCACAAGAAGCGCTCCGGCCAAAGACAATCACCTCTCGAACTCACGAATCAATCACTTCGACCTCTTCAAGAACCTCATGTTTTTGCTTGTGGAGCGGACACTGTCAGCCTCTCTGCTCCAATTGCTTCTGCTAATGGCTGGTGTTGAACCTAATCCTGGTCCTATGTGGTACTGCTCAGTGTGTCTACAAGAACTTCATCGTAATGCGATCTCGATTAAATGCAATGCTTGTAACAAATGGTGTCATATGCGGAAATGCACTGGTCTTAAATCATGCACAGACTGGTCACCTTCATTTATCGGTCCATGTTGTTACCAACCTCCATCCTCACAAAACCTGATAACAAAATCTAACAAGGCAGATCATGCTCCACCACTCAAAGTATTGCAATACAATTGTAATGGCATAACTGGCAAAATAGATGAGATACTGAAATTCATGCAGGTTAACAACATACAACTGGCTGCAATCCAGGAGACAAAACTAACCAATAAGTCCCAATTTCCTTCAGTGAATCAAGGATATACAGTTGTGAGAAAAGATAGAGGCAGTAACGCCGGTGGTGGACTTGCTTTCATCATTGATAAGTCAATCCTGTATAAAACTACTGCCATACCAAGTCCTAGAAACAATGATCAAACAATAGAACAGCAATGNGGCATCGGCCGAAAGCAGTCGCTGCATTTCTGCAACTTGAGGAAGAAGAGGATGATGTGATGATGACGTGATTTCGCTACAACAACAACAGGATAGACGACGGAAGAATCAAATAAAGTTAATTAAAAACGTAGTCTGTGGATCTGCAAATCACACCTGTCTAACTGACAAAGTTCAATTCAGAGAAATCGATTCTAGGTTAAGATCCGCAGCCACTAGACTATTGAACTTCCAAATAAGAAGGAAGCATACATGTATAATTCCCCCATCATCAAAGCTATGGCCTCATACAATGAAAGCATGTTAAGCCCAAATTCATAGTGCTAATTTTTATCTCCCTCACGTCACTCATTGCTGCTACTTAGTGGCATATAATTTGTATTAGAACTAGTAGTTGTGTAGACGCTAATAAAATAATAAGAGACCAAAATATTGCCCACGGCTGAAATGACCCTAATTAGGAAAACAACTTAAATAGAAAGATATCTCGGTAAATCTATATTTCTTTGTGTTATTATATCACAGTTTTGTGAGCATCATAGCATTACAAAGCATTTTTTTAACAATCAATACAATACATTTTTTCTTAGAAGCTAAGTAAATTAGCTTAGGAAAAGACTCTGTATTTATTTATATGTATGATTATTTAATAAAATAAATATTATTATTATTATATTATTACATAAAACTATACTTAAGAATTACCTCATAATGCTACCACTTGTTGCTATTACCTACTCAATTGTTACCATAACTACCCCCAAACAAAATTTTCGAACAAGCCCAGGATTTAAACCTGTCACCTCCATGGTGCAAGCGGAGTGTGATGCATACCCTGCCCTCTTTTAGAAAGATATATGGTTCGATAGGTTTTAAAAAACTGTTTTGAGTTCCGCTATGGAATTTACATAATATTAAAGATGGAAATGGACCTTTAAGGAGCATTCACACTACACAGTGTAAGTGTCAGTGCTCTCCGACGCCCTGTCGTGATCTTCATAGTGATTTGACATGAAAAATTACTGGCTGAGCACGGAGAAAACAGTGGCGGGTGTTATTAAAAATCACTGTGAGAGCACTGTCAGTGACACTGACACTTTCACTGTGTAGTTTGGATGCTCTTTTACTGGCTCCAGTTTTATAAAACTGTTTTGATTTCCGCTATGGAATCTACATAATATCAAAGCTGGAAAAGGACCTTTACTGGCCCAAGTTTTAAAAAAACATTTTGAATTCCGCTATGGAATCTACATAATATCAAAGCTGAAAATGGACCTTTACTGGCCCAAGTTTTAAAAAACTATTTTGAATTCCGCTATGGAATCTACATAATATCAAAGCTGGAAATGGACCTTTACTTGGCCCAAGTTTTAAAAAACTATTTTGACTTCCGCTATGGAATCTACATAGTATCGAAGATGAAAATGGACCTTTACTGGCCCAAGTTTTAAAAAATTGTTTTGACTTCCGCTATGGAATCTATATAATATCAAAGATGGAAATGGACCTTTACTGGCGCAAGTTTAAAAAAACTATTTTGACTTCCGCTATGGAAATATCTTCGTATATTTCTTATTACAGGTCGATATCGGGCAGAATAGTTGGTTCCGTGTGGTGTTTCTTTACTCTGATTCTAATATCTTCGTATATTTCTTATTACAGGTCGATATCGGGTAGAATAGTTGGTTCCGTGTGGTGGTTCTTTACTCTGATTCTAATATCTTCGTATACCGCCAACTTGGCCGCATTTCTTACTGTTGAACGAATGGTCAATCCAATCAATTCCGCTGAAGATTTGGCCGATCAGAGTGATGTTCTGTATGGAACACTCAAAAATGGCGCCACATATCACTTCTTTGAAGTAAGTTGTCTTGAAATTTTCTTAGAGAAATACCAAACGTGTTAATTATAAGTGTTGAAAATATTAACTTTTAAATAAATAAAAACAAAGCACTTACCAAAAAAACTATTTATAATTATTTATAAAGAAACTAGTTTCGAATCATTCGATTCATCATCAGTCTAGTCAAGTTTAAAAATGGAAGTCTAAAGATGACTCTAAAGATGGAAGTCTAAAGGGTCTAAAGATGGGAGTTGAGTCAACTGCCATCTTTAGACTCGACTAGAGTGATGAATCGAATAATTCGAAACTAGTTTCTTTATAAATAATTATAAATAGTGTTTTTGGTAAGTATGCACTTTTTTTTATTGATTCACACAGTAGTACAAAACTAACCTTATTAGAAAATGTCCAACATGTTCGCTTATTTCAGCTTTGGGACTGTTTTTTTTGTCTCTTTCGGTTGATCGGCGCTCTACTGTAGTTTAGTCAGTTCTGTAATAATCACTTTGATTCAATTTTTCAGACGGCCACATTTGACACATACAGAAAGATGTACAACTTTATGAATATGCATAAAGACGAAGTGTTCGTATCCACAGAAAGAGAGGGCATAAACAAAGTGAGGTCAATGAAAGGAAAATACGCTTTCCTTATAGAAAGTCCTAGCAATGATTTTGAAAATGCCAGACAACCCTGTGATACAATGAAAGTTGGCAACAATTTAGATGTCAAAGGCTTCGGTGTGGCCACTCCTATTGGATCTCCGCTAAAGTAAGAATCTTTTTTGAAGTTATACTTCTTTAGGGGAGTTATGATATGAGTGAAATTTTAAGATGCGATCTAAGAAAGGTTACAACCTTTCTTGGAAAGCAGCGCTCCTTCCATACTGTCAAATCTCTTATCATAATATATGTTCCATTATCACATATGTTAGTGTTCCTTCCATACTGTCAAATCTCTTATCATAATATATGTTCCATTATCATATATTATGTTATCTTATCATAATATATGTTCCATTATCACATATGTTAGTGCTCCTTCCATACTGTCAAATCTCGTATCATAATATATGTTCCATTGTCATAATATTATGTTATCTTATTATAATATATGTTCCATTATCATTATCACATATGTTAGAGCTCTGTTATCATATAATATATTCTCTTATCACATATGTTATTACTATTTACAGGAATGATATCAATATGAACGTATTGAAACTATTAGAACAGGGAGAGTTGGCAAGGTTACAAAAGAAATGGTGGTCAGACACTAGTCAATGCAAATCTAGCAAATCACAGGTTTGTCACGTTACGTGTGGGATGTATGAAGTTTGTGTGTTTAGGAGAAAGAATACCATAGACAGAACTGTGGTCAATTTGAAAGGGGGCTTTATACAGGGTGTTTCAAAAGGTTATGCAAAAAAAGAAACCACGTAAAGTAGAGCTCAAATAAAGGCCACTTTACTTAATAAAACCCTATACGGAAATGACCCCAAGGTTGCTAGGGCCACCCAAAGTTGGCACTTAAAATCGAAAAATAATTATTATAAATCAAATTATTTTGCGATTGTCTTCATTTTTTGCATGACGTCTTCGATTGTTATCGTGCTTCTTTGTTGAGTATTTGGCACTTTTTTACCGATCGGGGGCGGAGTTATGGGTAGGTCATGAATTGAAAATGCCCAAAACTTTTTGATGCGTAATTTTTTGGTGTTTTAAGTTATGACATGTCTTCTAAATCTTGTTTTGCTACAAAAAAGACCGGAATAGCTCTTGTCTAAAACCAACCGTTGACCTTTTGAAATCATAAAAATTGAGCTTAGGACGATTCCCAATATGACGTATTAATCTTGACGTTAGTTCATTGCTTTGTCTCGAACCTTGGATTTGATAGATTTCCAAATTTTTTGGAATTTTTATTTGCAATGAACTAACGTCAGGATTAATACTTCATATTTAGAATTGTCCTAAGTTCAATTTTTGTGATTTTTAAGTGCCAACTTTGGGTGGCCTTAGCTACCTTGGGGCCAATTCCCGTATTGGGGTTTATTAAGCAAAGTGGTCTTTATTTGAGCTCTACTATAAGTGGTTTCTTTTTTTTTGCATAACCTTTTGAAACACCCTGTAATTAACATCGTCATGTCGAGTGTTCGGTGTTCGATTATTCCCATTGGGGGAAATAGAAGAGCGGGGAAGTGGAAGGGTAATTCAATATTTCCAAGTCGTGTGTTTGATTATTCTCATTGGGGGAAATAGAAGAGCGGGGAAGTGGAAGGGTAATTCCATATTTCCAAGTCGTGTGTTTGATTATTCCCATTGGGGGAAATAGAAGAGCGGGGAAGTGGAAGGATAATTCAATATTTCCAAGTCGTGTGTTTGATTATTCTCATTGGGGGAAATAGAAGAGCGGGGAAGTGGAAGGGTAATTCAATATTTCCAAGTCGTGTGTTTGATTATTCTCATTGGGGGAAATAGAAGAGCGGGGAAGTGGAAGGGTAATTCAATATTTCCAAGTCGTGTGTTTGATTATTCTCATTGGGGGAAATAGAAGAGCGGGGAAGTGGAAGGGTAATTCAATATTTCCAAGTCGTGTGTTTGATTATTCTCATTGGGGGAAATAGAAGAGCGGGGAAGTGGAAGGGTAATTCAATATTTCCAAGTCGTGTGTTTGATTATTCTCATTGGGGGAAATAGAAGAGCGGGGAAGTGGAAGGGTAATTCAATATTTCCAAGTCGTGTGTTTGATTATTCTCATTGGGGGAAATAGAAGAGCGGGGAAGTGGAAGGGTAATTCAATATTTCCAAGTCGTGTGTTTGATTATTCTCATTGGGGGAAATAGAAGAGCGGGGAAGTGGAAGGGTAATTCAATATTTCCAAGTCGTGTGTTTGATTATTCTCATTGGGGGAAATAGAAGAGCGGGGAAGTGGAAGGGTAATTCAATATTTCCAAGTAAAAAGAAACATATCAACGACCTCGTAAGGCACATTTCGTATATTTTATAGGAGGAAGAAAAAAATCTGTCCTACTCCGTGAAAATATATCCAATAATAACTAAATCTTTGGACTCAGAGTGCCAAATTTTGTGTTTATTGGACATATTTCCACTAAGTAGGTCGGGTTTTGTCTCCCTATCGTAAAATTTACACGATGATCTTACGAAATTTACTCATTCGGCTGACAGTAAACATATTTCCACTAAGTAGGACGTATTTTGTCTTCCTATCGTAAAATTTACACTGATCTTACGAAATTTACTCATTAGGCTGACAGTAAACATATTTCCACTACTAAGTAGGACGGGTTTTGTCTTCCTATCGTAAAATTTACACGATGGTCTTACGAAATTTACTCATTAGGCTGACAATAAACCTCGTTCGGACTATTATCAGTGTCCGGCTTTTATTGATTAGTTGCACCATGTTATGTTGATCAACTATTCTCTGCAATTGTAGGCTTCAGTTGGTAATTCGCTATGTGAGGCAGAATGCATTGTCAGCTGACAAACAAAATACAGAAAAACATGATTTCTTGTGCTATAATTGTTGTTGTTGTTAACGTTCTCAACGACTCTCACTGTGTCTCCAGGCCAAGAAAGGCGGCCTTTCCAACAGGATCTGTCCATAATGCTGACGGCTCTAGATTAGTTGGGTTTGATGGATAGTTGCTGGCTGCTCATGATTTACATCATGAGCAGCCAGCATACATAGACGACAACGATCAGATACTTCAGGGTTTAGCAAGGATTTATATACCAACTCTTTGAGGAAGTATCTGGAGCAGCATGGCTGGGTCCAACGGAGGAAAAACGCATTGACACAGTGAGTTGTCGGAACGGTGTTGATGGTCTTTGGCCGTGCCCGAGGGCACGGGTAGCCCCGGTACGAAGAACCAACCATCTTGGGGGCCTTGTGCTATAATTAACAATTATCGTATAACGCTACCACTTGTCGTTATTAGCATAGCTACTCAATTGCACTCAAGAGGGCATCACCGGACCAAGTAGATTTTTTAAAAAAAAAAAAAAAAAAAATACAAAGCGAAATCCGACCCGGTCTGATGCTTATTCTGCCACGGAGACGTCAATGTTGATATATCCTGACATTTATGAAAAATTACAATAATAAAATCGATTTACTTACAAGTGACATAATGAAATAAAAATGTTTTATTCTAAAATTCCAGGATGCACATAATGAGTTGGCCTTAAGCAATGTGGCGGGAGTATTTTACATTCTTGGAGCTGGCCTTCTGCTTGCCATGGCGGTAGCTCTAGTGGAGTTCTGTTACAATACGCACATGGAGGCCTCCAATAATAAAGTAAGTTATATAGTCTGGGGGCATTGGTTACGAAATTAGGTCCCGTGTGCAATTTGATGATACAAGTGTGGGAGGGGTGTCAATCTTTTCGTATTGATCTCTAGAAAAAGAAAATCCATGGTGGAACCCTCAAATTTTGTCGAGAAAACCACAATTCAAGATGCCGTCCAAGATGGCCGCCCGGCCTTTTTGGCCAACATATTACACTTTGGGAGGGGGGGGGTACCGGAGTGTTTAGAGACCTGTTTGACCCGAAATTCGAGTTCTACGTCCCAAAAACCATATTCTTTGACAACTTATGAAATATAAATTTCAATAAGATATTGTGTATCAACTACAAATAATAAGGCGAGTCACGAGCGCTTTCGTCTGTTACGACATTCCCAAGTAGACTACTTGTAGTTGATACACAATATCTTATTGAAATTTATACTGTATATTGTTGTTTGGTCTTCGACTTTGGAACATCTTATCTAGATCAAACAACTCATTTTCAGGTTCCTGTCAGTGATGTAATGAAAAATAAAGCCAGAATGACAATAGGTGCTAGAGAGTTTGACAATGGAAGAGTTAGTCAGATGGTAAGTCATTCGTTCAGGGATTGTTTTTCTCTCTCTTCTTTCCCTACAAACCCATATGCGGCGCAATGAGCGATAATTTGACAAAGTCTCGCATAAGGCGGACAGTGTACTACGGATGAACGTTTTTTTTTTTTGTCTGTATTCTACGTACGTTGAAACGTAAAATATTAAATTTTGTACGGAGTAATTTTATTTAGCTATTAATATAATGAAGCTATGTACCAAATTGGCAGAGTTTTTCGTTAGACTGATAATACTATACATTTCTCTCAGATCATTTCGGTCATCCAAAATGAGTGAGTTGACTAAATTTAAGCAATAAAGTCCCGCGCCAATTATTATTAGTTCCGTTCCAATCCCCCGCGAAAGCTATATATAAAGTTTTTGTATGTTTTCTTTTCAGTATTACGCCTCAGGAAACACTTTGAATCCATTAGAAGACCAAGTCCACAGTAACACCCACACCCAAGTGTGATGGAAACAGTCACCAATTTACTCCTCAAGATATTTCGTTCAAACAGGGTGCTTTAAATTTATTTTTGTCTCAATTTAATTATTTATTTTAAATTAAAAAATAAAATAAATTAATAGTTGTTATGTGAATAATAAGGGAAATATATACCGGATCTACAAAAAGATCAAGTACCCATTTTGGGTCACTTCTATAACGTTCCATAAAAAGGTAATTTATATTCATTATATGAATGAGCTCCCCTCCCTGACTGATAACTCCAGTCATCAATACCCAGCAAAAACTTCTGTTGTAATTATGTATAAATTATTTACTGACCGAACGTAGAAAGATCTGTGTTCAAATCAATTGATCATGCACCTATTTGTTTATCTTTTTGAAGGACAATAAGCACATATTTTATGTCCATGGAATTGGTGTTCGCTACTTAAGTTCTTCATTTTTACTTTCCTTATCCTATAAAAAGGAAAGTATTGTAATGGGCTGAAATTTTCGATGTCGAATTTTCAATGCTAAAACACGTTTCGGGGTCCCCAGAGCCTAAATCTCGAGTTTCAGCCATTGGTCCGTGTGTGTGTCTGTCTGTGAACAAGATATCTCAAGAACGGCAAGTTCTAGAGACTTAATATATGGTATGTAGGTCAGTTTTATGCCATGAACGGCAAAATAAGTTTTTGGTGGAAATCGAATACACCGTTGGCGGTTTTATGCCGCTTTTAAGTGGTATTCGCGTATCCTGCTTAAAATGAGAACCGTAATAGCTAGAACTTTAAACTTGGCACCTATTCATATCAATTTCATACAATAATTTGAAAATACAACTTAAGTTGAAGTGTAATATATTGTTAGCCGCTAATTAGCGGTTGAAGGCCGCTTTTGGCGGTTCCTCCTAAAACCAGAACGGAAAGAGCTAGAACAGGAAATTTGGTGCCAATTCATATCAAAAATACAATTTAGGTTGAAGTGTAATATATCAAAAAGTGTAATATATAATTGTATTTCCGGACTTCAAAACGTGTTTTGGAGGACTTCAAAACGTGTTTTGGTATTGAAAACTCGACATCGAAAATTTCAGCCCATTACAATACTTCTTTTATATAGATAAAGAAAGTCGTGTGATGTTCACACCAGATTTTTATCTCTTTTAAATAGAACATTGCTTTCAAAACGAGTATATTTTGAATGGCCTGTTTCTTCGTTTTAGTAGAAAATAGAAATCGTGGCGAACACCGAAATCCCTAAAATACTCAGAAAAGCAAGCTGAGTCTGCTAGGCTATTGAATACCTCCCCTAATTTTTAAACGGCTTAAAAATTTTGAATTCTGTAAAGGTCTAGGAATAGAAAAAGGGTAATCCTTTCAAGTAATGAAGCCGTTATACAGGGTGTAAATTTTAGATCACTCTAGCACTGCCCTTAATATTTGTTTGAAAAAATGAAATATTGATGATTTTTGAGAAAAAAGTTATTTCCGGGGTTCGAAACTGGATCACATTCCATAACCACTCGATTGACCTTTTTCTATCCCTAGAGTTTTATTAGAAAATTCTATGCCGTTCAAAAGGAGGGGTGACGGTCATAATATGGGTTGGCTACATTAAGGTAATACCATACATGGCAAGGAGTAGGACTTTGACAAATTGGCAAAATTTGTTGTCAAAAAAAATTTTGCGTCCACAAGAATGTGAAAATTGAAATAAATATTCTAAACTTATTTTATATCATTAATTTGTAATTGTACATTAATTGTGTTTAATTTTTTGTTAATAATTTATTGATTTTCACCGTTGAAACTGTTTTGCTTTTTATAAATTTCACGATGCAGATTGAGTATCGAGTCTGCGTCAACCATCAGATTGGGCGACTGTTACCAAAGTAAGAACGTCCTCACGATGGCCGGGTTAACGCACCAGGATGACCTTGAATGCAAAACACATAGTTTCGAGCAAGGATAATTGATTTTTTTCGGTAATCCCATATCAACCGATTTCTATCATTTATCCAAATTGAGAGGATTTTAAAAACTTTTTTTTTTAACCTTTGTCCCCTGTGGATAGGGGGGGACTTAAAAAGAATATTTCAAGGCACCAAAGTCCATTCCGGTCGTAAAAGACGACTAAGGGTTGGAAACGATATTTTTTCCATTACCCATACAGAAAGCTAGGAGTACCTATTGCATTATCCGTAGGGATTCTTTAAAATGAAGAACTCATGTCGAGTTGTTGCAAACCAGCCCCTCGGCTGTTCACCTATGATGACGAAGACATGATCGCTGTAAATTATTGTTGTGGATTTTACTAGCGTAGAAAATTTTTGATATTGTGATATTATATTTAAAAATGGATTTTTTTTTTTAATTTGGCTTAACGTCTCTTTAACATCTATTGGTCATTCAAGACGGGGGTTTTCACCCTCCATTCGCTGGAAACTTGCAAACCAGCTACCCACATTGACCTTACCCAGCCTGAGTTGGGCCGGAAAAAAGCGCCAGCATCACGAGGGCGCGAACCCACGTGGACACCCACATGGTACAACCTCGCTGGACGTTGCTTAACTTCAATGATCTAGCGGGAACTCGTGTATTCAACGTGCCATAGACACTGGCTAAATTAAATTTTTTATTTCATACAAAATGAAGAATTATTCCCCAAATATTTCTAAATATTAAATGAGGTTTTTAAATCTTCAGCCAATACAACGTCGCGTCGTTTATGTATAGTGAGGTGTCATCATACTCTATTTTTGCATGATGTGTCATCTGGCCGTTAAGTGTGTATACCACCTTTATGTTTTAAGCCTCTTACATAGTTACCAAAACCACCTTTCCGTTTCATTTATTTAATTGAAAAATTATAAATCGTGTTCTTACTAAAGACAAGCGCACTTTATCATACCTTTGTTCCCCAATTAGCTCAAGCGGTACTCATCCTGCACAGATTCTAAAATGTTCATATATGTTATTGTAGCATATTCTGATAAAGGCGTTCTTTCTATTGCCAGTCATTTGTGTTTCCTTACAGACCAATAGAGTAAGATTCTTCTTGGACTGACTTCTAGCCATTGAATATATATTACCAGGAAGAAATGTGAAGTATCAGCTCTATACAAAATTCGTTAGACACTTTTTGTAAAATTAGGGTCTTAACATCTCTTTGGAAAGGCGGACATTTATTTTTTTCCTCGATGGACCCATTTTTAATTTTTTTATTTTTTTCGTTTATTACTTACTTAAATATTATTTTTTCGTATATCATTGATGGTTTATATCTAATTATGGTGTTTTATAGTGTTTTCATTCTTTTAAACTGTTTTTATCGCCACTTAAAATTCGATTTAAATTTTTAAAAAAATTAAAATTTACCGCCTTCTTTGTTTACATTTTTATTAAAAATTTCAGTGCTGGGTTCGTGAAAAATTCTTTGGACTCTTCTCCGTGCGTCGCTCATTTATTTTGACCTTTGAGTTGAAATATTTTTATTGTTTCATTTCGGCGCTTGTAATCAAGAAGAACGTTTGGTTTAGCTAGCCAAATAATTATTATTAACGCTAGGTTATGTTTTCCCCCAAAAGTCTGTAGGATCCAGCACTGTATATTCAAATTCTCGGCGCGGAAGCTAAGACCCTAATTCATTTGAAAAGTGTCTAGCGTTTTCAAGTCATACATTCTTTCCTCGTAATATATATTCAATGCTTCTAGCTGTTTATATATTTGTCTGTGGGCATCATTAACTTTTGATATAAATATACTAGCTGTTTCGCCCGTGCTTCGCTACAGCCTATACTTTGGCGCCTTAGATGCTTGGCCGTTCACGTGCTAAGTTAAAAATGTATTTCTTATGGGGATTGTTTACTTTTCGCGATTTTTACCCCTTAAAATTAAAATTTCACAAAACTCTTTCTTAGTGCACACTTACATGGTGCAACGAAGGTCCCTGCCAAATTTCAAGTCTGTAGCATTAATAGTTTTGGCTCTAGGTTGATCAGTCACTCAGGACATTGCCTTTAATATATAAAGATAAAGGTGAAATATGTTCAAGGTGTGTTTGTTAGTTTGTCCAAATTGTTTGGCCAAAATGGTAGCTCGGAAAATTGACCGGAATAGACATAGACATAAATTATCAGACACAAACCGAGAAATTTATGTGGAAAAAAACAAACGATAAATTAAAGTAAACTGTGGCGAAGCACGGGGCACTCCTGATGGTTATAAATAAATTCAGTGCTGATGTTTATGTTATATGGGCAGGATTATGATTAATTAATAAAAAAAAAGTTTATTACTAAAAATAAAGTAAATAAACAATGTATTTAGTGTTTTTTTGTTTGTTTTGTCTTGTTTTTTTGGAATAAATGTGTGGCGCACCTTTGCGCCCTTTTAACCGAACAATTAACCTTTGACATTAATTTCTCGTCGAATTAAATATTTTTCCTGGTAATAAATATATTTCATAGCTAAGGTTATCGAATCCTTACACCACAGCCTCATGTACATTTTGTATTTGTGTATTGAGTTTAATACGATTCTCTAGCTAAGGCTAAGGTTCAACTGCTCAGAGAGTTTAAGCAGTCTTCTTGTTTTCGCCGAGCTCTAATGTGGGTATTAGTGACAAGTGACCCAATGATACTCACTTTACACTTGTGAAAGGCACTGCGGATAAGTTAACTAACAGGTGTTGCTACCCTAGCTTTAAAACTATACGAAGCAAATCACAATGGGAAAATATTGCTGCAGAAAGTTGGACATCAAGCAAAACGCTAGTTTTGCAACGCCAAGAAAAACAAAACGAGCGTGGTATAAGTACGCTAAACCTAGTTTGTAGGTATCTTTACATGAGGCTGCCTCCCCCTAATAAAATTACAAGTGCCACAATGTTATTTTTAATTAAATAAAGAACGCCTTTATCTTGTTTATTTGTCCGAGTTTAAGATGATTTAATTCTGTATAAAGTGTATATTATCAATTTATAGAAACTAATTTTTTATTGCCAAATATTATTATTAATAAAATTAATAATTATTGTGTGTAATTAATGAATTTTGTATAAAATATATTAAATTTTATTATCATAGATTTTAAATCATTTATTTAATTATTATGACCTATTATTCTTTCCTACAAATTTTCAGTTTTTTTTTTTTTTTTTTTTTTTTTTTTTTTTTTTTTTTNTTTTTTTTTTTTTTTTTTTACAAAGAAAACATTTCCCTATTTATATTTTTTAAATTTGAAAACTTGTAAAAAAAACTCATTTGAAGAGAGAAGAACTGGAAACATCTCGCAAAAAAAGATGTAACACGCTCTAACCCTCAGGCTATGTTCAGATGATCTATCTAAATTGTCTACATGACCAGTTGATCCCGCGCGGTAACATCTGAACATAACCTTATGCACTCATTACTCAATCTGAGATTAATTTATTAGAAACATACACCCCTCCACTTAATAAACTTTCTAGATTGTACTCAACTCTACTGTAACAAAAAATTGAAAAAGAAAATATCTTTTTTTTTTTTTTTTAATTTGGCTTAACGTCTCTTTAACATCTATTGGTCATTCAAGACGGGGGTTTTACCCTCCATTCGCTGGAAACTTGCAAACCAGCTACCCACATTGACCTCACCCAGCCTGGGTTGGGCCAGAAAAAAGAGCCAACGATACGTGGTGTTCCTAAGCGGTCACCCATACAAGTACTGACCACGCCCGACGTTGCTTAACTTCAGTGATCTGACGGGAAATGGTGTATTCAACGTGGTATGATCGTTGGAAACATTAAATTTTGAGATACTTAACCCTCAAATAATTTGTGTTGAAGACACCAGTTCCCATTGGATCACTGAAGTTAAGCAACGCCCGGCGAGGTTGTTCCATGTGGGTGTCCACGTGGGTTCGCGCCCTCGTGATGCTGACTATTTTTCCGTCTCAACGCAGGCTAGGTGAGGTCAATGTGGGTAGCTGGATGGCAAGTTTCCAGCGAATGGAGGGTAAAACCCCCGTCTCGTCCTCGACATCAATTGCCCTCACAATCAATGAAAATAATAAAAATTAAAGACCACAAGCAAACAGTGGCGGCTGCTCCTTAAGGGCAAAAGGGCACAGCCCCCCAAAAAATTACAGAAAATAAAGAGGGGGCATGTAGCCCCCCAGGCTAAATATTCACGGGCCGCCACTGCAAGCAAAGATCTAAATTTATATGCTCAGCACATTGCATATCTAAGTAACAGGCGACCATAATTTTTTTTAGAAAAATCACCATATCACTGGAACAGTCTGAGCTAGCGAAGCGCGGATTGTATGTTTGGTTTCACTGCCTATCGAATAAGGGTCTGTGGTCGACCCAGCCTAAACTCAGCAGTTTTTAAAACGCATTATTTTTTTGGAACCTAACCCAATACTACTCCCAACACGTTCTCCACAGCTTAAAAATCCGATACTATACTCCCCATGTTCTACACAGGTTAAAACGTTTAGTTAATAGTTAATCTATGTGTGGTATACTCAGATCGCGTTTGTACGGCAATGTCTCGGTGATATGAATAGATGAATACTAATATAAAAGTCACATTTTTTCTCTTATCTTCTCGAAACAAATTTTGTACAGCTAGTAGTGATAATAAATTTAACGAAAAAAATCAATATTACCCAAATAGTTTGAGTTTTTCAAAAAATGATTGAATTGATCAACTCTATTGTAAGGTATGTTAAAAAAGAGAGTGCGGATAGCGATGATATTCCAGACCATGAAACTACATTCTAACACAATCAATACTAACTCTGATTTTTTTATTTTTTTACTTTCTCTTCCTATAGAAGATAAAGTATTGTATTTTAATTTGGCTTAACGTCTCTTTAACATCTATTGGTCATTAGAGACGGGGGTTTCACCCTCCATTCGTTGGAAACTTGCAAACCAGCTACACACATTGACCTCACCCAGCCTGGGTTGGGCCGGAAAAATAGTCAGCAACACGAGGGTGCGAACCCACGCGGACCCACATGGAACAACCTCGCTGGACGTTGCTTAACTTCAATGATCTCACGGGAAATGGTGTATTCAACGTGCCTTAGGCGCTGGCTTGATGAAACTCTGAAATTAATTCATTTTAAGCTGAGGTCCTATCACTTTATAAGTGCAGCTTCGAATTCGGCATATGGAACCTTACATGGATTAGAGTTTATTTCAACAGGGAGCCCGACCCAGACGGTCGTATAAACGTACATACTTATCAGTGATATCAATACTAACTCTGATTTTTCTCTTTAACATCTATTGGTCATTAGAGACGGGGGTTTCACCCTCCATTCGTTGGAAACTTGCAAACCAGCTACACACATTGACCTCACCCAGCCTGGGTTGGACCGGAAAAATAGTCATACTTATCAGTGATAGAGAGTTAGAGTTTCTCTTAAATAACGAATTTTCATATAGACCCATATTATTTAACAAATTTATATTGGACATCCTATTGGTAACTTTAAAAAACACTACCGTTATTTACCAATTGAGTTACCAACGGACACCCAACAATAACAACAACACCAAACAGTCAGTTTTCTAGAACGCAACCAAAGTCCACCAAATCTATGTAAAATCTCTCCAGCATCCAAATTCAAACTCTCAATAACGAATCGTTATTGAGAGTTTGTATGATTATTTTCCTTGATGTATGATTATTTTCCTATGAAAATGCGAAAATTTCATTTAAAAAAGGATTACCGTTAAAAATATATATTTTTGGCTCCATAACTCAATGGATTTTTTTTTTTTAAATTTGTTTAACTTCCTTTCAACATCTATTGGTCATTCGGGACGGGGGTTTTACACTCCATTCGTTGGAAACTTGCAAATCACTACCCACAATGACCTCCCCCAGCCTGGGTTGAACGCGAACCCAGGTGGACACCCAGATGGAGCAACCTCGTTGGGCGTTGCTCAACTTCAGTGATCGAACTGGAACTGGTGTATTCAACGTGTGAGAGACGCTGGCTAATGGATATCATTATCTCTGAATATTTCAGAATTTTAGGTATCTCGAGATCTATTTCCGATACAATTAATCATAGAATTCGCGTCCTCAGAATCTATATTTTTGTTTTGTTAAAGTAATAGAATTCGCGTCCTCAGAATCTATATTTTTGATTTTTGCTTCGTTAAATTATTAACAAAATCTTAAAATGTTTTGTATGTAAAGATAAATCACAATAATTCAAAGGCTGCAGTGATACTTGGCTCAATGAAGACCTGCAAGCAGTTTTTATAAATTGTAAATTTAATCATGCATAGAATTCGCGTCCTCAGAATCTATATTTTTGTTTTGTTAAAGTATTAACAAAATTCTAGAATTGTAAAAATAGAAAAACAAGACACTAGTCGGCTATGGCCTATCTATCTGACATCCGAATGAAACTTGACTCGGCTCTGATAAGAAATGTTCAATGAACTGCACATAGAATCTCTTATCAATCTCGATTGGAACTTTAAAACAATAACTTGAACAACTTTTCTCCCATGCATTTACATAATCAATAACATTTGAAATCTAACAGTTATTAATTAAAATTTATAAATATAATATATAATTAGTTTAATTAATGAGTTAATAACAGTCGCTTGTTAATACATAATTTCAGTAGCTAATTATCGTTTTCCGTATTTTTAGTTTTTGTGATAGTAAAATATTTTTTTTTGAAATAAATATTGTTTTTAATTTTTAATTAATTTTATAAAATTTGTTACCCATTTCTTGATTTTTTTTTTCGGTTTAAAGTTTTGATCAATTTTGATCCTTTTCTTTATCAAATTTTGAAAAAGGTCATGTTTCAATTTGGATATAAATAAATATAATAAGACTAAATACGTATTAATTATGGGAGATTATTTAAAGGTGTATTAAATAAATCTATTATAATAATTTATTCTTATAATTAAATTATTTATTTTAATCCATTTGTTGTTGTATCGTTTAAAATCAACTATTTTCACCATTTTTAAGTTTGGAAGTATTTTAGAAATAGGTTTAGCCAGCGTCTATTGCACGTTGAATACACCAGTTCCCGATAGATCACTGAAGTTAAGCAACATCCAGCGAGGTTGTACCACGTGAGTTCGCACCCTCGTGATGCTGGCTATTTTTCCGCCCAACCCAGGCTGGGTGAAGTCAATGTGGGTAGCTGGTTTGCAAGTTTCCAGCGAATGGAGGGTGAAAACCCCGTATTGAATGACTAAAAAAATATGTTAAAGAGACGTTAAACCAAATTCAAAAAATAATAAAAAAATAAAAAAAATAGGTTGATATAAGGTTAACAAATGGTTTTTGATGGCCCTTTGCTGAAACTATGATGGTATGCGTTTCAGGTCGTCTTGGTGCGTGGAACATGTCATCAAAAGAACCTTCAACCAAAATTGATTCAACAATAAATAATTTGGTCCCCTAAAACATTTTATTTCTTAAAACATTCAGCTTAGATATTAATGTATTCATTTTTGGGACTCTTTGGAAAATGAGATTCTTTTAAAAAGACCAAAACAGACATTTATATACAATATTTATAAAAGTTTTCCAAGTGAGCGCTTTTTGACTTTTGACCCTAACTAATAGTAGGGTGAGAAGTCAAAATAACTCAGGATGTGTGTCAGATTTTCTTTTTCTTTCAGTTTTTGGTTTATTATTTTTAATAATGATAATAATAAATCAAAAATAAACCAACCTTTGGAATCGTCACTAAAAATAGCTCCCTCAAAATTTTATATTGGTTTATTATTTTGAATAATGATGAACCTTTGGAATCGTCACGAAAAGAAAAGAAAGAAAGAAAAAAAAAAATTACCCCCCTTAAAATTTGATATTATACGTTTCAAGGTACGTAGAATGCAAAAATTGAATTAAAAAAAAATCCGTTTGTCCGCCGGCGCCGTTCACCGTGATGGGCACTTTTGCCACTTAGCGTTGACCGATTTGGATGAAATTTAGTATAGTATATAAGAAATTTAGTATATAAGTCCCATCTGGGCTCTAATTGTGTCCCGAATCGATTGTGTGCAATCGAATATACCCTTGGCGATTTTTGCCGCTTTTTAGCGGTTTTCAGTATTGCTGTCTAAAAGGAGAATGATGAGAGCTAGAGATTTGAAATTGTGTATGTATGTCATAATTGGGGTCTTAGTTGGCTTTGGGTTCAATCAAATATACCGCTGGCGGTTTTTACCGCTTTAAAGCGGTTTTCATTAATCCCGTCTAAAAAGAGAATGGTAAGAGTCACAGACTTCAAAGTTAGGGTCTAATTACGCCCCAGATTTGGAATCGTCACGAGAACCCCCTCAATTTTTTGGGGGAGTGGTATTTTTTTGCCAGAAAAATAATAAACCCATGTGTTACATTGGCAGAGTTTTTCATTTATGAAATTTACTTAAATAAATATCTGTCCTAATAATTTATATTTTTCCATCGGAAATGAAAGAAGCTGTAATCAATTTTGTGAACAAAAGTCCAACTTACACTATGTCCCTCATTTTCAAAAAGCAGCAAAAACAACAATTTATATTGTGTAGGTAATGGTGTGTTCTACATTCCCCCCCCCTCGGTCTGTGTCAACATTTTTCTGGTTCACCCTGTAGAAACTAATTTTTTTTTTTTTTTCAAATTCTAACCTGGAGCGTATTGTGGCCATATTTTACCACACATAATTATACGGGAAATTCAAAGTCCATTTTCTATTGAGATCTATCAATAATAATAACTATTATAAATTTTAAATCATATTTCTATAGTTCCAGCATAATTTGTTGTCATGCCTAAATATTTATATCAGTCCTAAAATTAAATATTGGTATAGCCAGCGTCTATGGCACGTTGAATACACCAGTTCCCGATAGATCACTGAAGTTAAGCAACACCCAGCGAGGTTGTACCATGTGGGTGTCCACGTGGGTTCGCGCCCTCGTGATGCTGACTTTTTTCCGGCCCAACCCAGGCTGGGTGAGGTCAATGTGGGTATCTGGTTTGCAAGTTTCCAGCGAATGGAGGGTAAACCCCCGTCTTGAATGACCAATAGAAGTTAAAGAGAAGTTAAGCCAAATAATAATAAAAAAAAATATTGGTATATTTCGTAAACATTAACATCTGATAATCGAATTATTTGTTGCCAAGAAGTGGCGTACACGACTACACGCCTTTTCACATCAACTAAGTGAATCGCCTACTTTTACTTTTATTACTGCCCATACGGTGATTTTAGATGAAAAAATAATAGAAGGGCCCGTAAATTCCCCCTCCCCTCCCGGCCTGGATTTTCTGTCTACGGCCCTGGTTTTACCCTCTATTTGCAAAGCAGCTACCTCACCCAGCCTGGGTTGAGCCGGAAAAATAGCCAGCATCAGAGTTGGGTTGGACAGGGCTAGCTGTGCTCGACCAAATATTAATGCTTGAGACTTAAAAAGTGGCGTGTATCTTTTGAAAATTCCTATCCTCGTCTCTCCTCCCCTGTGGAAACTTATTAGACTTGTAATAATAAGTCCTGCCTATTATGTTGGATTATTTTTTCCAATAATGAACCTTTGGAATCGTCACGGAAGAAAAAAAAAATACCTTCCCTCAAAATTTGATATTATACGTTTCAAGGTACGTAGAATCCAAAAATCGAATAAAAAAAAATCCGTTTGTACGCCGTACGCCGCGATGGGCACTTTTGCCACTTAGCGTTGACCGATTTTGGTATATAGGTGCCATCTGGGCTCTAATTGTACCCCGAAACTTTTGGGTGCAA
>CM022880.1:31547458-31558516 GCA_012654025.1 Pachypsylla venusta
GTCGAAATATCTAGTGTAAGTTGTCAAAGCGCGGGACCCGTAGCACGTGCTACAAGTGCTACTATTGTTAATCCGGCCCTGTCTAGAATGCCATTTGGGTTCCAGTCTGTACTCATAAAAGGAAAACACTTATCATCATATTTTTCTAAAGGCTGTGCATTGTCGGGATAGCCATTCCTCTGTGTTAAGTGCGACGGACTTCATTTTTGCATATGGTTTAACGTTCACCAATTGCTTTAAGTCTTGTAGGTAACACATCCTTGGGCGTCCTCTTCTGCTCCTTCCAGAAATCCGTCCTTTGAATATGTGAATAAAATAAAATTACTTAGATTATCAGAGTTTTGTTTTCGTGATGATTTCCAAAGATTCATTATCATCAGCCATTTTTATGAATATAATGAATACCCGTAACAATTTTAAAAACTCTGCCAATGTGACACATAGGTTTATTATATTTTTCTTGGAAAAAATATTAAAATATTATTTTTTTGGGGGGTTGGGGGCAAAAAAAAGTGAGGGTGGGTTCTCGTGACGATTCCAAATCTGAGGTGTAATTAGACCCTAAATTTGACATACCTACTAAATTTGAATTCACTGGCTCTTACCATTCTCTTTTTAGACAGGATTAATGAAAACCGCTTTAAAGCGCTTAAAACCGCCAGCGATATATTTGATTGAACTCAAAACTTTCGGAGCTAAATAAGACCCCAAATATGACATAGCACAAAATTTCAAATCTCTAGCTCTTACCATTCTCCTTTTACACAGCAATACTGAAAACCGCTAAAAAGCTGCAAACATCGCCAAAAGTGTATTCGATGGCACCCAAAAGTTTCTAGGCATAATTAGAGTCCAGATGGGACATATATACCAAATTTTATCCAAATCGGTTAACGCTAAGTGGCAAAAGTGCCCAGTACCGCGGATGGCGGACAAACGGATTTCTTTTATTCGATTTTTGGATTCTACGTACCTTGAAACGTATAATATCAAATTTTGAGGGGGGTATTTTTTTTTCGTGACGATTCCAAAGGTTCATTATTGAAAATAAATCAAAAAACACGTGTCTGATCAAGGTTGTCAGTGTCCTCGTTTTACTAATTGTTAAAAATAAAGGACACTTAGACTGAAAGGTATTCAAATATTTGATGACTATGGAAAAATATTTTTTTTTTTTTTATAAATCAAAATAGAAAAATAAACTCAACTGTAACGAATCAATAATCGAACTGTAACTTGCATCATCAAGCAACCAAACAATAGTTCAGTTTATATTCAAGCTGCCTACCTGAACACAGTCATCCAACGTTCTGCTGATGGGCAACTGGTTGTAAGGTCTCTTGATGTTTTGTTCGTTTGTTTTCCTTAACTTTATTGTTGCGGTTTTGAAAAGATAGTGAATAGTTCATTATTCATTATCAGGTGGTGTTAGTGTAATCTTATTGGTATCAATTTGAAATTTTATTATTTAAAATAAATTATTATATTAATACATCGATATATTAATAATAAAGGAAATTTTCTTTTCATATTAGGTAAGTTGTTAATTAACCGTACTATGTGGAGGTCTAGTTTTAACACCACGATTTTTCTTTTGTTTGTTCATTTGTATGACGATACCTCTTGAACGCCTTAAACGATTTTGATGTAGGTATGGACTAGGGTTATACCCAAGGCGTAATTTCTTCAAATCCATATATGACTTGCTAACTTTCCATGAGGAAAAGTAAATCATACTTGAAATTGTAAGAAGTTAGGGCCGAGTCCACCTCAACTGATGGTGTAAAATAACGCAGAAAGCAACTCTGTAATATCATTATGTTTATAACTCTTATGTTACTGACGTAATTATATTGCAGTGATTGTCATGGTTCTGGGGGACCATGTCAATTATCAGCCTCCAAGAACGGGTGTATGATGACAATTAAAAACATAAGCAGTATACTACAACTTATCTAGAGCTGCTGTCCCATACATCTGGCTACCATCGGATACGATGATGCCACATTGAATGAATGAATGGACTAGGGCTGCCAAAACGTCCCGTATTTCCCAGGACATCCCGTATTTTTGTGAAAAATAAAATGTCCCGCCAGGAGAAGACCTTTGTCCCGTTTTTTTTTTTTCCAAATCAACGAAAAATACCGGAACCGACTAATAAACAGAGTTTCAAATTGTAAGAAGTGTCTAGAACTGGCTATAAAGCCCCCCATACACGTGCGAACAATTTGCGCAAACGCTGTGTTTGTACAAACAGTTTGACCGTCTATGGGGCTGTTTCAGTAAAATCGGTCAGGATCGAAATAATTTGTACAAATACTCCTTGTTTGAGTACTTGTTTGACGTGTATGGTACGGTTTGTGCAAACTTTGTGTTAGTCAACTTCAGCTCCTATGACATGTTCAACGAACAACACCCCAAATCGAAATGATGTTTGCGCAATAGGTTGCTACGTGTATGTGCTAGCGTATGTACAAACAGACGTTTCAGTTTCCATTCAAGCTGCCTACCTGAACACAGTCATCCAACATTCTGCCAATGGGCAACTGGTTGTAAGGTCTCTTGATGTTTTGTTCGTTTGTTTTTCTTAACTTTATTGTTGCTGTTTTGAAAAGATAGTGAATAGTTCATTATTCATTATCAAGTGGTGTTAGTGTAATCTTATTGGTATATCAATTTGAAATTTTATTATTTAAAATAAATTATTATATTAATACATCGATATATTAATAATAAAGGAAATTTTCTTTTCATATTAGGTAAGTTGTTAATTAAACGTATACTATGTGGAGGTCTAGTTTTAACACCACGATTTTTCTTTTGTTTGTTCATTTGTATGACGATACCTCTCGAACGCTTTAAACGATTTTGCTGGTTTGGGCTAGTCTAGTTTCAACATTTTTGCCATTTGGCGCCGCGCCGGGTGAAGTCAGCAGTTCATGGAACTACTAATATTAAATTGATTTTGGGCCCCATTAAACCATCTGGGGACGAAGGGTTACTATTTTAAATAAGTAAGGCGTATAGTCCACAAAACTAGTAGTGCGTCCTCTTCTTTCAACAACCGACGTAGTTTTTTTTAACTCCACAGCTTTTTTTTGTTGTCAGATTTCGTTTGAATACATCGATATCTCTCAAACATCTTGTCCGATTTTGATGAAACTAATTACGGACCTAAATTATTACGTTTATATTAGAATAGGCTGACCTTGGGACTTATTATGTCAACTCATAGTGGGCATTTGTAGTGAGTGAGGTCTACTGATTGTTAACAGTGCCGGATCAAGTTTCCACGAGTACCTTTCAGATTTCAATGAATCTTGATCTGGAGACAGTGAGTTTACTGTTGCCATGTTTACTGTCTACTGAAAGCTTCTTTTTCTATCTTGTTTAGATTAAGTTATAGGCTCCTACTAGATTCTAATCTCCAACCAAAATGGTGTCTAGTAGATGAGAAATTCAGAGCCATACCTAAAATTTTTTTCGGGGGGGGGAGGGGTGCGAAGCATTTACAGCCAACCAGGACTAACACCTAAAAATGATTATCTTTTTTCTTTAATATTATAGGCCACGTGCAAAGTACGGTATTTCATTAAAAAAAAACAGTTGAAATTTCGGGGGAGTCTGCCCCCTCGCCCCCCCCTGAGTACGGACTTGGAGAAATTATTATATTGACAAACATCGTTCCTGTGACCAAGCACACATAGCACTCAGATTGCTACAGAGAAGTGGTGGGTTCGATTCCTGGTCAGAATAAACAATTAGGAATTTGTTTCCGGTTTTAATTTTCTTCTTTTCGTCTGTCGTTTTTGAAATTAAATGGAAAAATGAAATTTTCTCATTCCTCTGGCTCTGTTGTGAAAAAAAATGAGAAAGTTAAGTCTTAGGTATTTCTTGTTTTTTTTTGCTAAAATGTTTCCGTATTTACATTACTTTTCATTGTTTGTCCTACATCACAACCTGACCTCACAGTTTCTACGCTAAAATAGCCGTTTTCTAAAAAGTCAAATTTTAACCTTTAACCGATAGAAGAATAATAAGATTTGACTTTATCACGACATTGATAAAAATGAAATACCTATTTGGAACCATATAAATTAACTTTTGGATGAAAACCCGAAACAGGTACTGTTACACAGGGTATAACAATGAGGGGTCCTTACCCCTCAAACATAAAAAAAACACCCGAAACAGGTACTGGTACACAGGGTGTGACAATGAGTGGTCCTTACCCCTCAAACATAAAGAAACACCCGAAACAGGTACTGTTACACAGGGTATAACAATGAGGGGTCCTTACCTCTCAAACATAAAGAAACACCCGAAACAGGTACTGTTACACAGGGTATAACAATGAGGGGTCCTTACCCCTCAAACATAAAAAAACACCCGAAACAGGTATTGTTACACAGGGTGTAACAAGGAGGGGTCCTTACCTCTCAAACATAAAAAAAACACCCGAAACAGGTACTGGTACACAGGGTGTAACAATGAGGGGACCTTACCTCTCAAACATAAAAAAACATATAATCTCGCTTTTTATAACTAAGAATTTTTTTAAAATATTAGCAGAAATCTATCGATAGAGTTCTGTTAATTGGTCGACAGATTATACCATCATAAACAGACCTCAAGCCAACGATCATACCACGTTGAATAAACCAGTTCCCGTCAGATCACTGAAGTTAAGCAACGTCGGGCGTGGTCAGTACTTAAATGGATGACCGCCTGGGAACACCACGTATCGTTGGCTCTTTTTTCGGCCCAACCCAGGCTTAGTGAGGCCAATGTGGGTAGCTGGTTTGCAAGTTTCCAGCGAATGGAGGGTTAAAGAGAAGTTAAGCCAATTTAAAAAAAAACAACAAAAAAACAGACCAAATTGATTTACAAGCCAAATCTATAACAGACGCAACCCAAATATCTTATTACCTTCTTATAAAACGCAAAGTCCAGTTGGTATAATGACTGACTGATAATCAACGTAGCTCCACGAATGCTAAACGTAGAGACTTGAAACTTGGCCCACAAATCCCTTTTAGTATGCAGGTGCGTAATAAGAAAGGAATTTTTGCATTTTTTTGTGGGCAAATTAAAAGAGATAAAGAAAAATTACCGAGAATAGATCCCCCGAAAATACTATATAAGGACCCCATAAAAAAAAAAAAATTTGAAAATTTCCGGTTTCTCCCCGATTTATGGACGGTTTTCACCACCAAAAAATCGGAATTGAGAAGTACCACTTCGGGATGAGCGAGAAAGCTGAAATTTGATACAAAGGTATTCCGAAGTACAAAAAGTCATATCCTTTAATATAATATTGAATTTTCTAACTAGGAGCAGTGCTCACTCTGGGGGTCGGTCCAACCAAAAACCCATAGTTAAGAAATATCACTCCGGGATGAGCGAGAAAGCTGAAATTTTATACGAAGGTGTTCCGCAGTGCAAAAAGTAATATCTTTGAGTAAAATTTTGAATTTTCTAAATAGGAGCCGTGTTAACTCTGGGAGTCGGTTCCACCAAAAATCAAAATTTCGTAACCGTATAGCGAAGCACGGGAAAACAGCTATAGTATAACATATTTTATCATCAAACTTGATTTAGTTATTATGATTATGTACTAAAATCCTAATTTAATTTTTGTTCCAGCAAAACATACGTATATTATTCAAATTTATATTGAAAATCACATTTTTCAATTCTCAGCCTGACGTCAAATATCAATTACCGCAGAACCTGTTCTAATCATCATCCGCAAAATACGTTTAAATTTAACAACACTGATCAGAAACAAATAACAATAATTGTCTTCAAGAATATTATCAAAAAACACTCCGACGCAATTAATATAAAAATATAAACAAGTAAAATACATAAATGTTTAATAGATAATATAATATTTTAATAGATAAATAATATTATTTTCCGGAAACCGTTGTACCTATTCACAAACTAGATTTTAAGTGAATTTCTAAAGAAAGCAACAGATTTTTAAAAATAACATTTAAAAATTTAAAAAAAAAATACCTGATTTAATAAAACTTATACCTATTTTTGATTTTATCAAGCAGATAATGAATAGTTCTACGAAACGCCAAACAAAACAATAAGAATCATATTTCCCTCATCTTTATCATAAATAATTAAGGGTAACAAATTAAATAAGAATAATGTGCTAAAAATACCTTTTGAAATCGGAGACATATTATTTTGAATGTTCAGTGTTTTTAATAATTACTTTAATTATTATCAAATTATCTAATGTAAAAAATAATAAATTATCTGAGTTTGTGAAATAATAAATTATCTAATTTTGTAGATTTGTATTATTTTACGAAAAATCTATTCATTTAATGCGAGTAGGTAATATAGTTGTGGCCTTTGAAATTGAACAATTTTGTACAAATTGTATTTGCAATGGACAAGATATTGATTTTCCGTAAGTAAATTTAAATTATTTAATATGCATGATTTAGAAATATACAGTGCATATCCACTTGCATATGTAACTTTAGGTAATAATGTAGATATTAAATGGAAAAATTAACGACGATTTACTAAAATTTCCTCTTATGACATCTGAATTTTACTCAAGGATATTACTTTTGTACTCACGGCCGTTGGCCAAAAATTGAGGAGAAATCGGAAAAAATCAAAATGTGTATTTTTAATTTGGCTTAACGTTTCTATAACATGTAATTGTGATTCAATTCGCTCGAAACTTGCAAACCAGCTCCCCACATTGATCTCACCCAGCCTGGGTTGGTCCGGAAATTTGCCAGCATCACGAAGGCGCGATCCCACGTGGACAACCAGATGGTACAACCTCGCCGAACGTTGCCTAACTTCAGTGATCTAACGAAACTGGTGTGTTCAACGTGCCATAGACGCTGGCTAATATCCTAATCCTATCCTAAATCCTAAAAGCGTATGGTGGAGTCATTCCCGTTAATTTTTCGTTATCTCCTTGATTTTCTGCGGATTTTTTACCTCCTGTTAAACTTTCTATGATTTTCTTTCCCAGTACGTATCCACATAATAAAGGGAAATTATGTGCCAAATTACGTTCAGCAATCGTGGAACCCATTTGTAAGACGGTTGCTATTGTCATATTTTTCGATTCTATGGAGAAAAAATAGACCAAATATAAATTTGGTATTACTCTAAGAGCATCGAGAATGGAGACATAAAAAAGTGCTATAATATAAATTTAAGCGTGAAATGAACATCAGCAGTAAAAATCAACTTGACCGCAATAATAGATATCACTTCGTTCATGGGCGGATAGTTGAACTTGGCCTCGTTTGAATGATAATATTTTTGTCGGATAACGTTTTTACGCCAAAGATTTTCTATTAATTTCGTAATAATTGTAATATCTTTATCTTTTCTGTGAATGTGCATGAGCTGTACGTTTTGTATTTATTTATCTATAATAATAAAACTCAATGTGTAACGATAAATGTGTGTGTGTATCATTAATTGTTTAGCCAAAACGGTACGGGATATGGTATAATAGATGAGAATGGACCCCCTCCCCTAAAAAACCATAGGCCTAAACACCAGATAAAATATCAGAATTTCAAAGTGTCGAACAGTTTTTGAGTTACAGCCTATTTTTCGATTTTTGACCGAATTTTTGGCGGTCATGGTCCGATATCTTAAATTTTGTCGCGATACATATCAACTCAAAGCGGGAAAGTTTTAGGTGGCCTTTTAATCCTTAATTTGGAGCATGGTTTGCAAAAAACGGTCCAACCGTTTTCGAGTTATGGCCGTTTTTCCGATTTATGTAAGGGGAATCATAGAATACTATTAACTTTCGATTCTTGAAAGGGTTCTTATAGAGTCTAAAAACTCACGTATTTATAAGTTAACAGAACTAACTTCGTCAAGAGAAGAAAAAAAAATACCCCCTCTCAAAAATTGATATTTTACGTTTCAAAGTACGTAGAATCCAAAAATCGAAGCCACTTAGCGTTGACCGATTTGGATTAAATTTGGTATATAGGTTCCATCTGGGGTCTAATTATGCGATTTTTAGCGGTTTTCAGTATTGCTGTCTAAGAAGGGAGTGGTAAGAGCTAGAAATTTGAAATTTGGTATGAATGTCAAATTTAGGGTCTAATTACGCCCCAAAGTATTTTTTCTCTTGGGGTGGGGATGGGTATTTCTTTAGCCAGTAAAATTACATTGGCAGAGTTTTTGGTTTATTATTTTCAATAATAAACCTTTGGAATTCTCAAAAAAAAAAAAAAAAAAAAAAAAAAAAAAAAAAAAAAAAAAAAANAAAAAAAAAAAAAAAAATAGCACCCTCCAAATTGTGAGGGGCTCCAAACATTTTCAACTCCATTTTGAGCACCTCACACCTGCTCCAAAACAATTTTTTTAAAAAAATTCATGAGGGGGGCAGGGTTCTTAATTGTTTAAAAAGTTTCAGTAATATGAAAATATTAAACCAAAAAACAGATTGTTTGTTCCTAGTTCCAACTGGACACTGACAGTAGTACAAAATATCTGACTCCCGTCTGATATTTCTCGATGACAGCGAGTACACAGACAAAAGCCATGAACTCGGTCCGATTCAGATACGCTTAAATAGTTTTTGCTTTATGCTTAAATATAATTAGGTTTACGTTTCGGATATATTGAACGCTTTAATCAAACATGCTGGCATAAGGATAGCGATGTTCCACCGTCACGACAGTAGAGAAGAGTTCAGCGGAACCAATTTCCAACTACATGGATGGAGTATTTGTTATTTGATTATACAGGGCGGTACGTTTGGATATCTCGGCCGCGGTGGGACATTATTTATTTTTACTGAAATAGGCACTATTAGTTCTCTGAACTGTGGACCTTACTCAAAATTCATGGCCACACAAACTGAGGTCCCGTTTATCCAATATGGCCTAATCAGCTAATTCCATAAAAGTCAAGGAATATCCATATCATGTTTCATTAAAATTGGACAAGATGTTCGAGAGTTATTGTGGTACAAAATATAAACAAGGCCACAATAATACATCTTATTAATAACAAGGTTCTGTGAACTGTAAACTTCACGCACATAAAATGTCCGCTGTTAGCCCAATAGGGTTCCATGAAACATGATGAAACTCTTCATGTACACCATCATATTTTATCAAAATCAGAAAATGCGTTAGAGAGTTATCATGGACCGAAAAGACAGACAAACAGACGAGACGTTTAAAGAAAAATCGTGGAACTGAAAAACGTTTGTTGGTTTACCTTTTTCACACACATGGATTTTATAGGCCGGGGGTGACTTTTCATCCCAGTATAGACATCAAATGCCATTCCTTGAAAATTGACTAGTCGCATCTATTTGTAATTAATCGAGTACAACAAGGAGAAAAAATATGATAGTAGAGACTAGGGATGGGATTTTCGACTCACTTACATGAGTCGACTCGACTCGACTCAACAATATGAGTCGACTCCATGAGTCGACTCTCGATCTCGACTCTTTNCTTTACTGAAATCCATGATGAATACTTCTTTACTGAAATCCATGATGAATACTTCTTTACTGAAATCCATGATGAATACTTCTTTACTGAAATCCATGATGAATACTTCTTTACTGAAATCCATGATGAATACTTCTTTACTGAAATCCATGATGAATACTTCTTTACTGAAATCCATGATGAATACTTCTTTACTGAAATCCATGATGAATACTTCTTTACTGAAATCCATGATGAATACTTCTTTACTGAAATCCATGATGAATACTTCTTTACTGAAATCCATGATGAATACTTCTTTACTGAAATCCATGATGAATACTTCTTTACTGAAATCCATGATGAATACTTCTTTACTGAAATCCATGATGAATACTTCTTTACTGAAATCCATGATGAATACTTCTTTACTGAAATCCATGATGAATACTTCTTTACTGAAATCCATGATGAATACTTCTTTACTGAAATCCATGATGAATACTTCTTTACTGAAATCCATGATGAATACTTCTTTACTGAAATCCATGATGAATACTTCTTTACTGAAATCCATGATGAATACTTCTTTACTGAAATCCATGATGAATACTTCTTTACTGAAATCCATGATGAATACTTCTTTACTGAAATCCATGATGAATACTTCTTTACTGAAATCCATGATGAATACTTCTTTACTGAAATCCATGATGAATACTTCTTTACTGAAATCCATGATGAATACTTCTTTACTGAAATCCATGATGAATACTTCCTTACTGAAATCCATGATGAATACTTCTTTACTGAAATCCATGATGAATACTTCTTTACTGAAATCAATGATGAATACTTCTTTACTGAAATCCATGATGAATATTTTTTGTTGCATCCTAAAGTTCAAATACGTCCACGAGTTCACAAATTCAAAAACACCTTGTATTGAATTTATTTATCTTTTTTTCTGAGAAAATTTTTGATTTGTGTGTTTGGAGTAAGATCAATTTCTAAGGTTTAATAAGGTATTTCAGAATCCTAGTTCAAAGAACACACAAGACTGTCAGTCATGTAATAATTGCTGAGTGGTATTGTTCTAATATATCTATTATTGGTTTAACTATATCAATATGTACCAGCGTAGCGACATGAGCAAAGGTCATTAACTGGTAACAGACTATCTTAGACAGTGATTCAGTCTATGTTGTAGTAATAGTGTCCCACTGAGATTTGTAATGCTAGAAATTGTCTTGCTGGTTTTGATTGAGGTAGCGGCACTTGTAGTTTATTGTCAGGTTCCTTGTTCTGTTACAATATTTGTCTGTCAATAAAAATTTGACGTGCATATCAGAAATACAGGGATACAATTTGAAAGTTTTCATGATTTTCATGATACTGGACATGATACTTGATTATTTATTTCTAGTCGCGGGACGTTCACAGAAGACCGAAGCGGACCTCTAACTTCTATCAAACAATGATAGAAGGTATTTTTGTATTTTGTCGTCCTGAACTTTGTACAGGACTTTAAATATCACCTTTGGCCGAGTATGGTCCAAGTACAATAACCTCTAACAACAATGGACAC
>CM022880.1:31560758-31574907 GCA_012654025.1 Pachypsylla venusta
AAATGTAAAAAAAAAAAATCAAATGAAATCAAAGGGGGAGGGGAGCAGGCCCCTAAATAATTCCCAATCCTGAGACTAAATAGAAATACGTAAATAAAAAAATTGTCAAAAATTCTGTCATCCGTCATGGCACTTTTTTTTCGTCATCACGCTTATAAAATCGCTTATCACCCTCATGAAAGGTATTTGTGGCAATCTCTACGGTTTTTAACAAATTAGGTATCGTACCTCGATAAACATTGCAAAAGTACTGCCCAGTACTCGAAACTCCGGTCTCTAGGTTACGAATCCCTCCCCCTCCAAATATTCCATTGGGTATATTGTGCAATTATTCCCCCCCCCAAAACAAGGCGGCCATATCCGTTTATGATAGTATCCACTCCAGAAAACATAATTGCAAAAACAGTGTGCTTCCTTAAGCTGCTCCAAAAATCAAAAGTTAATATAACTTGAAACCCTGTAAAGATAGAAAGTAGAGATGATTCACAAATTTAATCTTATCCATCAATCAATGATAAGTTTGTTAATGAATGAAACCGGTTTACCTTCTCACAACTTTGCAAGAGACAAACAAACAAGGCTATGAAATATCTTTTGTTGTCACGGCTGAGTATTGTAAAACACAAGTACGTGATGAAGAAATGATGATGAAGGAAGTATGGTGACTGGTGAGACATGCCAACATATTGATAACTTGAGTGATACATGTCATGTGAACATGGAATAACATGTCAAACCAATCACAATCAGTTCGGAGAAAGATTAGCGAGAATAGCCGAGAATTTTACGAAGAATGCAGAGTTGTTATAAAAGATTAGCAAAAATATCCGAGAATTTCACGAAGAATGCAGAGTTGGTATTGTACCTGTGTTTCCCTCGGAGAAAGATTAGCGAGAATAGCCGAGAATTTCACGAAGAATGTAGAGTTGTTATTGTACCTGTGTTTCTCTCGGAGAAAGATTAGCGAGAATATCCGAGAATTTCACGAAGAATTCAGAGTTGTTATTGTACCTGTGTTTCTCTCGGAGAAAGATTAGCGAGAATAGCCGAGAATTTCACGAAGAATGCAGAGTTGGTATTGAACCTGTGTTTCTCTAGGGGAAAGATTAGCAAAAATATCCGAGAATTTCACGAAGAATGCAGAGTTGGTATTGTACCTGTGTTTCCCTCGGAGAAAGATTAGCGAGAATATCCGAGAATTTCACGAAGAATGCAGAGTCGGTATTGTACCTGTGTTTCTTTCGGAGAAAGATTAGCGAGAATAGTCGAGAATTTCACAAAGGATGAAGAGTTGTTATTGTACCTGTGTTTCTCTCGGAGAAAGATTAGCGAGAATAGCCGAGAATTTCACAAAGGATGAAGAGTTGTTATTGTACCTGCGTTTCTCTAGGAGAAAGATTAGCGAGAATAGCCGAGAATTTCACGAAGAATGCAGAGTTGGTATTGAACCTGTGTTTCTCTCGAAATCAACTTCAGTTCTATCAGCATTTCTATTTATTGCGGTACCTTCCATTCAGAAATGGAGGATATGCGTTTGATGGCCTTTGTCTGAAACTGTGATGGTAAGAATATTGTTGTTCCTGTTGAGCTCACCTTAAAGTCAACTTTTGTTTACATTTCTTGATTCAGGTTTAGTAAAAACGGGTACATAATATGAGATTACCAAAAAGGTTGATGACCCTTGGCTCAAACTGTGATGGTTTAAATTCCAGGTCATCCTGGTGCGTGTTACCGGTTACCAGCTATGGATTTTCTTTTTCTTGTANTTTTTTTTTTGTAGTTATGTTAAAAAGATACCTTGTTGGTATTTTTAATTTTGGTGTGATCATCTGATATATTTGTTGAAGAGAGTTTATACGTGGATCCCGCTTAAAATTATGGGCTGTTCATTTTCCTATTCATCGCCATTGTGCCACCTAATGCGTCAGATCTCTGTACTATGTTATTATAAATTGTATAATGAACCTCCTGCCTAGAAGTCAAGAGATGTTTACTGTCTTTTAATAGCTATAACTAATTAGGTAATTCCTACTTTAGACTAACAAATTAAGGATTCAATGTTTGTCTTTCGTAATTCCACTAACTGTCTATTACAAGGCCGAATTATGGACTGATAGTATTTTCCTACCTATCAAAAATGTATTAAAGAAAACACGTGTGATTTAATGACAATAAATGTTTTCTATAAATTCATTATCATCGACATTTGTCCACAAGCGAGAACACATTTTAACAAATTTGAGAATATCAAGGGAAATGCGTATGCGCCTGGACTGACGAAATCACTGAGAGGGGACTATCTGTGGGTGGCCCAGTATTCCAAAATCTTTAGAATTACAATTACTGGATAAAAACAACATCCAAAATTTGTTATTTCACATTTCTTTTCGGTTTTTTATTGTCAATATTTGAATCTAATATTTTACGTTTCAAGATACGTATCCAAAATCCGTTTGTCGTTCATCCGCCATGATGGATTCTTTGATTTGGACGAAATTTGGTATAGAGTTCCCATTTCGGGTATAATCGTGCCCCGAAACATGTGGGTGTAAATAGACATACCTTTAGAGGGTTTCCCGCTTTTTTTGCGATTTTCATTTATTCCGTCTAAAAAGTGAACAGTAGGCGCTAGAAATTAGAAATTTGGTATATGGGTGGGCCGATTTGGGCGCTTTTCGTCACAGTGACAAAAAGGGTACCTACCATACTATTAAGAAAATTGTATTCGATTTTCGAATTCTACGTACTTACGTATCTTATGAAATGTAAACTATCAAATTTTTTTGCAGTCAGCGGTTGTGAGTGGATCTTTTGCCATTTATGTGTATGCACCAAATTGTTCGTCGGAATAAATTTTCAACGAACAGACACCATTTTGACGAATGTTTTGCTCGCGCGCACAGTACGCGGCAAGTGAAAACACGTCCTAATATGACAAACATTTGCACTCGAATGCTGCGTAACTGCCGCTGCGCGCACATTAACGTTAACCGAATTTTGATGAAATTTGGCATATAGTCCCAATTTTTGGGGGTACAATTAGATTGTACCTCGAAAATTTTCGTCCTCTTCAGTCACATTACATAGGGTTATTATTATTTGTTTATTGTGTTCAACAACCGTTGTGGTTGTTGACACATTTTATTGTATTTTTAATTATACCTGAAAAATAATAAGTAAATTAGAATAATTGATAAATAATAATTAAAACTGAAAAAATAGTGTAGGTACAAATTAGAATACCTGAAAAAATTTAGAACACCTGTAAATATATATATATTAGAATACCTGTGTAAAAAAAAAAAAATGAAAAAGTGATAGGTATATGCAATCCATACTAATATTATAAATGCGAAAGTAACTCTGTCTGTCAGTCTGTCTGTCTGTCTGTATGTATGTTACGCTTTCACGCTTAAACTACTGAACCGATTTTGATGAAATTTGGTATGGAGATAGACTAAACTTTAGGAAAGGACATAGACGTTGAAACTATAAACGGCCATGCCTATAAGGCGCCAAGCGAAGCGGGCGTATCCCGCTAGTACGTATATAAAAATGTGTAAAATAAATCATAGAACGTCTTCTATGCAATAAGGGGCTGATTCTAAGAGATAATTTTTTAACCGAATTTTAAATTCCCTTAAATTTCTCTCTCTTACGGACGCGTTGATATTTTTGTAAATCCGGATACCCCCGTCCAAAAAGGATTGTCCAAACAGTGGGAGTGTGGATGAGACCAACGAATGTACATTTCTAGTGTTGTATCTGTGTTGGAAAGTCGGCAGTTGTGTTTTATGTTTATGAATTAGGCAACACATGTCCAACACCGTTGGTTCATTTTTTCGTTTTGGTTCAAATTAGGTTCCACGTCCGCGTGAGGTGGGGCGAACTGTGGCTACGGCCCTGGTCTATTATTATGATGTCATGATAATTCAACTAAATCTATTTCATCGACGCAGTGTTTGGCGATATCAATCATAAAATGGACAGTTCATCCATGTAAAGTAGGTATTAGACCAATCAGTCAAACGTCTCCACAAGAATACCAATTCGGTGTCAGATTGACCACCAGGTGACAACTTACTTTTACTTCTTATAAAGTAATTATTATGTGTTCCTATTAAAAATAGATACATTAGATTAGGGTGTCTTCTTAATCAAGTTGACAGAAACCTGCATACCTAATATTTTACAGGGTGTAACACAAAACTGTGTTCATTGAATAACATGGCCTCTGGGGCAGATTAACTCTAGCATTGCCAAGGGGGGGTACAAAGTAACCGCGTTTTAGCAAAAAGCTTATAGTAATCAATTTATGATACTTATTTTAATGAGACCTTTAATAATTGTCACAAACAATATTTTCCATCATAGTATATAAAAATATGTATGTTCTAAGCCTTCTAAGGGATGATATTGAAGCCAAACTTTGGGCGCGGGTACTTTATACAATGCATGTAACCAATACATTGATTGTCTAAAGCTACCATTAAAAGCTACCATAAATTGTCTAAAGTGTCTAAAATGTCTAATTATGTACCACATGCAAGAAATAAGTGTGTGTAAACACTGTCAAAAGACATTTGTCTGTGTGGGATGTCAGGAAGGACAAAGTTCTGGTTCAGAATAGATTTCCTAGGGTCTAGCGATTTTTTTTTACTTTCATTTACATTATTTTATTCCTGGTATTAAATTTTATATTTAGGTAAGATAATAATTGATTTATTTTATATTTTTTTAGTTTTTAATAAAGAAATAGCGCCTTTTTGTAATAAAAAAATACATTTTTTCCTATAGTTTGTTTGCGGGTACCCCCCCTTGGCAATGTACGTAATTGAATAGAGCTTGGCAATCCTAGGGTTAAAGGTTGTATAGGTATTCTCTGAAAAAAATGTGACCGGGTACTTATCAAATACCTAAATACTGAAAGGAAACTGGTTCCAAATTTCAAGTATCTTGGTTTTAGCCATCTTTGATTATGAGTCAGTACGTCAGTCAGGATACCAACGATCATACCACGTTGAATACACCAGTTCCCGTCAGATCACTGAAGTTAAGCAACGTCGGGCGTGGTCAGTACTTGGATGAGTGACCGCTTGGGAACACCACGTATCGTTGGCTCTTTTTTCCGGCCCAACCCAGGCTGGGTGAGGTCAATCAGGGTAGCTGGTTTGCAAGTTTCTAGCGAATGGAGGGTAAAACCCCCGTTTTGAATGACCAATAGATGTTAAAGAGACGTTAAGCCAAATTAAAAAAAAAAAAAATGTTTTTTCTTTAGTTCTTTTGAAATTATTTCAGCCAGAATGTTACTTGGTTTATATTGTTTATAACCTCTACTAATGTTGCATCTGTGCCATGTACTTCATTAACAACATGTGCATTATTTTACTATTTTCATCAGTGATGATACGTTTCGATTGTTTTGCTGATCAAAGTTACTTCAGAAAATCTTTAAATTCAATTTCATGTTACAAATGTGATACATCAGATGGATCAGCACATTCCTGCATGACAGTCAATGCTACATTGGTTCCTTGTCTTGCATATTCTTATTGTATAAAAACCGAGTTGTCATTCAATGGAGTCGTCCATATTAAAAGAGATTGTATCTCACGGTCCAGTCAGCTCGGTGTTTCAATTCAAAATGGATGTATGGAAGTTGGTAACGTTGTAATTTGTCTGTGTGATCAGCATGCTTGTAATCATTCTTCTAATAGTTTGAGTCAGCAAATATTGTGTTATTGGATTTTTATTTTATTTATTTTTCTATTGAAATGATTACTGTGTGGGATCTACAGGGTTTATAACAAAAATATAAATTGTAATTTATCTTATGAACAAAGTATTGTAATTTATTTTATGAACAAAGTATTGTAATTTATCTTATGAACAAAGTATTGTAATTTATCTTATGAACAAAGTATTGTAATTTATTTTATGAACAAAGTATTGTAATTTATCTTATGAACAAAGTATTGTAATATATCTTATGAACGAAATATTGTAATTTATCTTATGAACAAAGTATTGTAATTTATCTTATGAACAAAGTATTGTAATTTATCTTATGAACAAAGTATTCTAATATATCTTATGAACAAAGTATTATGAATTCGGACTGGAAAATATGCCCTTTTTGGGGCTACCTCAAATGCGTACATATATCACGAAGACTTCACAACTAATTGGTTCGCAACAGGATTTTCATTGAGGGCTGGTCTAATCGACATTATATCTTAAAGAATAAGGTTAGATTGTATCCCATAAGTCAGGGGTTTCCAAACTTTTTGGTACCGCGCCCCATTTCTTGAAATGAAAGCCTCCCAAGCCCCCTCCCCTTTATATTATAAATGGGTATGGGTGTTGCTGAATGCTATCTCATTCAAAGCGCTAATTTATTGCTGAATGCTATCTCATTCAAATCGCTAATGTGTTGCTGAATGCTATCTCATTCAAAACGCTAATGTGTCGCTGAATGCTATCTCATTCAAAACGCTAATGTGTTGCTGAATGCTATCTCATTCAAAACGCTAATGTGTTGCTGAATGCTATCTCATTCAAAACGCTAATGTGTCGCTGAATGCTTTCTCATTCATGCGCTAATGTGTTGCTGAATACTATCTGATTCAAAACGCTAATGTGTTGCTGAATGCTATCTCATTCAAATCGCTAATGTGTTGCTGAATGCTATCTCATTCAAATTTTCTGAACATCATGTTCAATAACTAAATGAAAATAATTAAACTAGTCTCGCCCCCCCCTTGACTTGCCTTCACGCCTCCCAAGGAGGGCGCACACCCAGTTTGGAACCTCTGTCCTAAGTAAACTCAAAGTTAGCTCGGTCTCGGTGGTAGGATGTACAAAAGGTACCGCATCCGATGCCCGTGTAAGACATGTTTTTATTATTTTATTTCCGGTGTATGATATCCACTGTGGGAAATTCAATCTAATACAAATAAATCTAACCTAATTTTCATTTCTTTGCGAAATACACGGTCAGTACTTGACATAGCAGCCTAGAATTATCAATATGATTCAAATAAATGCGGACTGCAACAGTCTGGCAATAATAAAGTCTAGCGATGCCACTTTTGATGATCACCTAGCATGTGACAAATTATGCTATCAATCTTTTTTTTTTTTAATTTGGCTTAACGTCTCTTTACTATCTATTGGTCATTCAAGACGGGGGTTTTACCCTTTATTCGCTGGAAACTTGCAAACCAGCTACCCACATTGACCTCACCCAGCCTGGGTTGGGCCGGAAAAATAGTCAGTATCACGAGGCCGCGAACCCACGTGAACACCCACATGGTACAACCTTGCTGGACGTTTCTTAACTTCAGTGATCCAACGGGAACTGGTGTATGCAACGTGCCATAGACGCTGGCCTATCAATTATTAAATGATTCTCAGGCAACATGAAAAATGTAATAAGACATCCTTTAAGTTCAATTACCTACAGAGCATTCAAATTTTATAAATTTGGGCAAAAGTTATGATAGCTCATCCCATTTTTGTATATTGCCTAAGAATCATTGTATAATTGATAGCATATCCTGTCACACTTCACGAGACGTCTCAAATGAATATAATGGGAGACATCAATCATAGTGAGGACATAATTAATTAATTATTCAGAAACTATTAACCATTAGTTCTGTGTTGATGAATTTTATCGCTTCGCCAGAAGCAATCATTTCCCTCCGATTACGTTGTGATAAGGATTACGAGATTAGCCGACTATGAGTATTAGATAAGTTCTAATAGTTGGTGTTTCCTTCTTGTATTGGTGTATTATTTTCAATAATGGACCTTTGAGATCGTCACGAAAAAAAAAAAAAATACCCCCCTCAAAATTTGATATTATACGTTCCAAGGTACGTAGCATCAAAAAACCAAATAAAAAAAGAATCCGTTTGTCCGCCGTACGCTGTGATGGGCACTTTTGCCACTTAGCGTTGACCGATTTGGATAAAATTTGGTATATAGATCCCATCTGGGTTCTAATTTTGTCCCGAAACTTTTGGGTGCAATCCAATACTTGTCGATTTTTGCCGCTTTTTAGCGGTTTTCAGTTGCTGTCTAAAAGGAGAATGGTAAGAGCTAAAGATTTCAAATTTTGTATGTATGTCATATTTAGGGTCTCAGTTAGCTTCGAAACTTTTGGGTACAATCAAATATACCGCTGGCGGTTTTTACCGCTTTAAAGCGGTTTTCATTAATCCTGTCTAAAAAGAGAATGGTAAGATCCAGAGACTTCAAATTTGGTAGATATTTAGGTTCTAATTACGCCCCATATTCGGAATCGTCACGAGAACCGCCCCCCTTAATTTTTTTGGGAGGGGGGTACCCCCCATTTTTTTTGCTAGAAAAATAATAAACCCATGTGTCACATTGGCAGAGTTTTTCTTCGTGCAGTCCAAAGATAACTTCGGTCAGCGTCCACTCGCATATAAGTAGTGTTATTCGGACAGCGTCCACTCGCATATAATTAGTATTATTCGGACAGCGTCCACTCGCATATAATTAGTGTTATTCGGACAGCGTCCACTCGCATATAATTAGAGTTATTCGGACAGCGTCCACTCGCATATAAGTAGTGTTATTCGGACAGCGTCCACTCGCATATAATTAGTGTTATTTGGTTATTTCCTATGTAGTTGCATTGACATTTTCTCATTCCTCTGGCCCCGCTGTGATTAAATTGAGAAGGTGAATGTTTTTCTTTTTTCGCTCAAGTATTTCCGTATTTAAGTTAGTTATCACAGTTTGCCCTGAATAACCTTACTTCAGACTTTCTACCGTTAAATAGGCGTTTTCTAAACGTCCTATTTTTAACTTCCAGGGGAAAAATGAGATATGACTTTGTTCCCTTACGATGAAAATAAGAATGTACACTTATGATGGTTTGGGTAGATGAGAAACCTTTTGTGGAACACAATAAGGAAACTTTTATATCAAAGCTTAAAATGTACACCGTTATACAGGGTGTAACAAAATTGAACTTTAGACCCCTCTAGCTCCGCCCCTGAGTATTTTTTGAAAAAATTAAAAGAAAAGTTTTTCCTTATTTTAATTGTACTATTCTATTTGATTTTCTTGACAAATCGACACTTTTTGTCAATAGAAGCCACCTTCGGGAGGATTTGGAGTAACTTGGTTGAAATTAACTGCTCCATAGTGACCGATTTTCTTTATAAAATTCACTCGGTATGGAATTAGGTATTCAGTGTAAAGTAGATCTTTCAATGCTGTAGTGGTTTCAATTTACTGTGTTGGACAAGTGACGGAATGGTGTACAATGTTCACTCATGTGTATCGTAAGGATTCACGGTGATATTTCAGTTTACTGATTTTATTGATGAAGGAAAACCGAAACAGTCATGCTGTTAGTGGTTTTAGTACAGTCACTATTATATGTTTACTATTATACCACAGTTTGGTACTTCTAGTTTTTCAATTGGGATATTGAGTTTTAGGACACTTAACTCAGTGGTTCCCAACCTTTTTCCAATGAACGCCCCCCTTTCAGTGTTTTTACGAAGTAACATTTCTCTCAACGCCCCCCTTTTGTAACAAAATTTAAATAATTTTAGTAACCAAAAAAAAATTTCCAAGGAGAAAGAAAACATAAAGATCTAATGTCAAATATTAAGTTTAAAACATGCCTCCCAATGTTGCTCCTGTGGACAATCAATTTTCCCTAAAAGAAATCTATGGATAATCAATTTTTCCTAAAAGAAATCTATGGACAATCAATTTTTCCTAAAAGAAATCTATGGAAAATCAATTTACCCTAAAAGAAAATTGTGGACAATCAATTTTCCCTAAAAGATATCTGAGGACAATCAATTTTCTCTAAAAGAAATCTATGGACAATCAATTTTCCCTAAAATAAATCAGTGGACAATCAATTTCCCCTAAAAGAAATCTGTGGACAATCAATTTTCCCTAAAAGAAATCTGTGGACAATCAATTTTCCCTAAAAGAAATCTGTGGACAATCAATTTTCCATAAAAGAAATCTGAGGACAATCAATTTTCCCTAAAATAAATCTATGGACAATCAATTTTCCCTAAAATAAATCAGTGGACAATCAATTTTCCCTAAAAAAAATGTGGACAATTAATTTCCCCTAAAAGAAATATGTGGACAATTAATTTCCCCTAAAAGAAATCAGTGTACAATCAATTTTCCCTAAAAGAAATCTGAGGACAATCAATTTCCCCTAAAAGAAATCTGTGGACAATCAATTTCCCCTAAAAGAAATCTGTGGACAATCAATTTTACCTAAAAGAAATCTGTTTGTCCAATTTCCCCTAAAAGAAATCTGGGAACAATTAATTTTCCCTAAAAGAAATCTGTGGACAATCAATTTCCCCTAAATATTTTCCATTGCACAAGATACTGTTGTTTTGTCTATCGGCTCATTAAACTCCATTCTTTGTTATCTTGGCCAGTAGAATGAGCATGATAATTGCCGCCGTAGTTTACACTAGATTAAACTTAATAGAGGCACAGTTAGATAGTGCTCACTAAACTATATTATTCTAGTGACTAGTGCAGATATTGCGTTAGGAACTTAGCTCAGGTAGCTAATACAGGCTATCCCACGCTTCAGATCTATTAATGTATAATAGAGGCACAGTTAGATAGTGCAGCGCCCTGTTCGAAAGTAAAAAATGCGCCCCCTACTCCTCTACTTTATCGATGCCAACACAGCTATAACAGTGTGGCGAGGATGCAAACGTTCAAACAAGCAGAAACATCCTTGCATAAGTTGGTATATCTGTTTCGCGATTCCTAATTCTATGTAGCGCATTTGTTGCGATCCCTTGTGTTAAGTTGGTAACGCGAAGTTGTAACTTTCTGTGATTGGCCATTCATAAATCTTTTTGACTCTCATTACACGAGTGCTACTTGTTTACGCCCCACTTATTCATTTAATTTTTTGCGTCTTCAATTGTCAGCGTCCCCAATTGTCAGCGTCCCCATTTTCTGGCGCCCTGTTTGGCGGAACGCCTCGAACTACCCTAAAGCCGGCACTGGTCATCGTAGGCTTAACAGGGCTTCGTTATTATTATTCAAGAACAGTTTTCGGTTTCTATCTTTTATATTATATTTTAAACATCCCTGATGACGTTCAGTTTGTTTGTCACATAATCTTGTGGTTCTATGCTGGGAATGACACAATAAAAATATCCACTCACTTTCAAAACTAATAATATCTGACACCAAACTGAGCAGCAGCACACTTTGCTAATCGGTGCTGTTCTTGATGTGCTCTCAGTGGAAAAACAGCCTTCTTCTTATTCCGTGTGTTTTTGTGGTAATCTTGGGTTGTTATAATTATCTTAAACTCCGAGGTCCACTGGATATCATATTGGAACTCAATCCAAATACGGTTGCGACAATTAGTATTTCCATGTTTGAAAGAGCTGGTAAATAAAAACGAAATGAGAAATTTGAAAAATTATTCCGTATTGTATAAGCTTGTGTCTACTAGTTTTTTTTCATCTATAATTTGTTAATAATATCATCCAAATTACGGTCTTGGCGAGTGATACACATTTGGAGTCTTTCACGGAAGTTTTCCATGACTCTCGTCAGCATATCCGCATCAATTTGGATGATTTCTTCCAGAATTGCCTCCTTTAACTCTTCAAGTGTCCTAGGTCGATGTTTGAAGACCTCAGCCTTGAGGTAACCCCACAGGAAGAAGTCACAGGGACTCAAATCCGGCGACCGGGGAACATGTCCTGCGGAATCTCACGAGAACGATTGTCTGCGTGGGTAACCCCATACAGTCTAAAGCTGATGATGTGGTCCTAAAGTTGTGAGCTCAACTCAAAATTGTTTTACGATTAGGAACCAGATCCGTGTAGTGCAAACCATACCTTTTGCGGAACGCCCTCTGAGAGTGGCTATAATAGTTCACTTTTTTAAAAAAAAACTTGACAACGTACGCACGATGCACGCTCGACCAAACCATTGCAACAACTAAAAACTAGATGTCATTTCGTGTTGAATATCACAAACCCCACGCTCCTCCCACTATCACTCCCCCTCCCACGATTTTTTGAAAAGTGAGAGAACTAATTGCCGCACCCTGTATTATTCAAGAACAGTTTTTGGGTTCTATCGTGTACCTATATTATAAACATTCAATATGGCGGTCAGTTTGTTTGTCACATAATCTTGTGGTTTCATAGAACGACACAATAGAAATATCCACTCAGTTTCAAAACCAATAATTTCTGACATCAAACCAAACAGAGCAGCATCACACTTTGCTGATCGATGCTGTTCCTGATGTGCTATCAGTGGAAAAACAGCCTTCCTCTTATTCCGTGTGGTTTTGTGGTACAATTCCACTCTTGGATTGTTATAATTATCTTAATTAGTCTAAACCTAACAATGAGCAGTATTTTGGTTGTGCTAAGTGAGTAGTGTTTCATGATTTCTTTAATTGGAACAGTCTCCGAGGTTCACTGGATTTCGTATTGGAACTCGATCCAAATACTTAATGTCCAGTCCACACGCTGTTCGCTGGGAACGTTTGTAAGAATTTTATTGACTTGTATTTACAGTAGGACATCATATGGTGGGTTCATCATGACTATCATGAGAACCCACCATAGACATATCCTTTGGTTTTTTTTTTTAATATTTTTTTTTTAAAGTTACCTTGTGCTTGCAATTTTGGTACATCTTTAACAGCAAAGTTCTCTTCTTCATTTTTACTTTCCTTATCTTATAAAAAGGAAAGTATTGTAATGGGCTGAAATTTTCCATGTCCAGTTTTCAATGCCAAAACACGTTTTTGGGTCCCCAGTGCCCATATCTCCAGTTTCAGCCATTGGTCCGTGTGTCTGTCTGTTTGTCCGTCTGTTTGTCTGTGAACAAGATATCTCAAGAACGGCAAGTACTAGAGACTTGAAATTTGGTATGTATGTCAGTTTTATGCCATGAACAGCAAAATGAGCTTTTGGTGGAAATCGAATACGAATTAATTCTAGTTTTAGGTTTGGAATGTAATGTAAATGTACCTATAATGTCACAATTTTTGTGAGCATCATATCATTACAAGGTATTTTTAACAAAATCGTTCAATAGAGGAAGTGTACCAAAAGTGGACCCGCATTTTGAATTCTCCTAATAAATCTTGGAAAGAAAACACAAATACATTATTTTTCATGAAAAAGTAAAGAATAATAATGTTTTTAATGATTTAATGTGAGAAATAGGCTAGGGGTCCACTTTTGGACACTTCTTCTACTATAAAGCTTAAGCTACACTTAATAATTACCGCAGCTACTCAATTGTGCTCAGAAGGCTGAATTAGCCCAAACACAGCTAGTCCAAAATGAAAATTCGAAAAATCATTTTTCAAATTTTCGACCCGACCAGGAATTGAGCCATCTTTGGTACAAGTCAAGGTTGATGCTCACTCTGTCCGGAGACGAAACGTCTCAATTATATTAACCTACTAATAACGAGTTACCTTCAGGTTTGGAATGATTGTAGAAATAGGATGCATGTCTCGTTAGGTAGGTACCTATAAGTACTTATCATGAAATGATGCTGATAACAGCATCGACCTTTGTTTTTATAAACAAAATTGATAAAATATCAATTAGTGCCTGCGAGTATCCAATTAATACTGAACACAATTTTAATGAAACATTAAATTTGGAGATACTTAAATCTCAAAAAGCTCTCTTGTTGAAACCACGTGTTTTATGGGTCAATTTGTCAATTATGGATACATCAGTTCACGGCAATATTAATAAAAATCCAACTTTGTATGTTGCCCACCTAGGTTTGTGGAATAGCGTGATCCCACGTGGACATCCACATGATACAACCTCGCTGGATGTTCCTTAACTTCAGTCATCTAGCGGGAACTGGTGTATTCAACGTGTCATAGACGCTGGCGTCCTTTTTTTTTTTTTAATTTGGTTTAACGTCTCTTTAACATCTAATGGTCATTCAAGACGGGTGTTTTACCCTCCATTCGCTGGAACCCAGCCTGGGTTGGGCCGAAAAAAGAGCCAACGATACGTGGTGTTCCCAAGCGGTTACCCATCCAAGTACTGACTACGCCCGACGTTGCTTAACTTCAGTGATCTGACGGGAACTGGTG
>CM022880.1:31588654-31606139 GCA_012654025.1 Pachypsylla venusta
GAAAAATAATATTTGAATTACCTTTGACGACCTTCGGTTGATACTTTAGCTTCCTAGAGTTAATATTAGTTTTGGTAGCTTTCGGTTGTTGCTACAGTTTTCTGGTGAAATTATTTTAAGGGCCACCCAGTGGAAATATTTTTATAAGACTCAATTTTTTTTAATAATATGTTTCACAGAGTGATTATTTTAAATTTTATCATAATGGGAGCTCTATTGCCACATTTAGAGGAGTGACCCGAATTTGAGGTTTGGTGCATTAAAAGCCCCCCAGATGAATAGCACCATGAGACCCAAGAGTTGTCGATGATATGTTACAAACAGTCTCTGTTTTAAATTTCAGCAAAACTAGAGATATATTGCCGCTTTTAGAGGAGTGACCCGAATTCGGGGTTTGGTGCCCTAAAGTGCCCCCAGATGAAGATAGCCCCATGAGGTCTAAAATTTGTCAATCGTATGTTACAGACACTTTCTGTTTTAAATTTAATCAAAATCGGACCTACCGTTTGGGTTCTAGAGGGTCACCCCAAAATGACCCCTTTTGACCCATAAATGGACCCCAGGGGGTGATATCTTCAATGTTAAGGTTTTGGCTGGAATTATGGCCTCAAGGAATATTGTGGCCAAATATCATCAAAATCGGGCCAAAAATAAAGGCTGTAGATGCGCGAACACGATTTTTGCGACGGATGGACGGACGGACATACATTTTTCTAGACCAATTTTTTGGAATGTAGTCGTCATAATTCGTCCAAAAAGGCAAATATTTTTTATTTTTTTCACCAATACAATACTTTACGTACCTATACTTCGTATATGGGAAGATAAAGTAAAAAATATATCTATACTTATAAAACGCAAAGCCCAGTTGGTATACTGACGTACTGACTGATAATCAACGTAGCTCCACGATGGCTAAACGTAGAGACTTGAAACTTTGCACACAGGTCCCTTTTAGTATGTAGGTGCGTAATAAGAAAGGAAAAAATCGAAAGTTCAAGTGGGAGCAAGTTACCGCCAAAAATGACGCTTTTTAGCGGGTCTTTTTGTAATTTTTTTCTGGGCTAACTAAAGGATATAACAAAAAATGACCGAGAATAGACCCCCCAAAACAGTATATAAGGACCCCATAAAAAATATAAAATTTGGAATTTTCCCGTTTCTCCCCGATTTATGGACGGTTTTCACCACCAAAAAATCGGAATTGAGAAGTACCTATCACTTCGGGATGAGCGAGAAAGCTGAAATTTGATACAAAGGTGTTCCGAAGTACAAAAAGTGATATCCTTGAATAAAATATTGAATTTTCTAACTAGGAGCAGTGCTCACTCTGGGGGTCGCCGGTCGGTTCCACCAAAATCCATAGTTAAGAAGTATCACTTCGGGATGAGCGAGAAAACTGAAATTTTATACGAAGGTGTTCCGCAGTGCCTAAAGTAATATCTTTGAGTCAAATATTAATAGGTAGGTATCCAATAATTCTAACATTATTTTAAACTTTCTTTTCAGAAGCCCAAATTGAAACCTGTCCCCCTCCAACAATTCCAGAAGAAACGAATGCTAATTTTATAAACTGCCAAGCTGAATGGGACAGTCGAAACTTCCCTCATTGGATATTAACAGGTTTCCTGTTCGTAATGTTCATAATAGTTACAGCTGTTGGCATTGTACTATGGAAGAGGAGAAGAGATGGCTCGCTAAGTAATAAAAAGAAAACTACAACTGTTGACAAAGATAATACAGATAACGAAGGGAAAAATGAACCTGCGTTACTGGCGTGATATAAAATGACTTCTGTGTGATATATTTTGTACTTTCATAACGGTTCATACAGGTGGAACCTGGGTATGAATGAAAGTAGAATAATTTTCAATAGATTTAGTCGAACAACTTCGGAGATCTCATTTTTTTAGAACAAAAATAAACCCAACAAATGATAAAAACACACGACGATATTATGTCAAGTAAAACCATAATGAACGTTGAAAATTACTATATCATCACTTGACTAGAAAATATTAAAGACTAGCTCTTTTGCACGTGCTTCGCTACGATTCTTATATTGCTATCTTTGTTTTTCAAGGACAATGGAAATTCGGGGAGGGTATTGGTTTTGGACACAAACCCTGTAGATTGCAACCTTAAAAAAACAATATTTAAACTTTTCGCCAGGCGCCTTAGGGGCACGGCCATTCTTACTTTTTAGTATTTTCTAAATTTTATTTTACCCGTTCCCGGTTTCGAACTCGTAATTCAGGAATGGCTGGCCATACCTTTGCAGAAAATGTGACATAATAATATAATAATATTTTTTTTTATTTTTTTCATTCTTTTTACATATACAAAGGTACTTTTCCTAAGCATTTGTATGCTTCTAAGGAAAATAAGGACTAAAGGGTCACCTAAAACTTTCTCGCTTTGAGTTGATATGTTGTCGCGACAAATTTTAAGATATCGGACCGTGACTGTCCGATTTTGGTGAAGAAATTATAAATTTGGCCGTAACTCGAAAACGACTTGACATATTTTAGTTCTGATAATTTTTCTGGGGTCGTAGATCATGATTTTGGGGGGGGGGTCCATTCCCATCAATTTTTCGCGATCTGCTACCGTTCGGGCAGTGGTACTGTAACAGACAACCCCTCATACATAGGTACATGGTACATAGATACATAGGTACACACATATTTCTGATTTATATATTAAGATGTTAAAGAGCTAACTAGTTTCGTCCTCTCCTGAGAACATCATCGGATGGCTAGCTCCGATGATATTCTCAGGAGAGGACATCAAGTGAACATATAGTAATTTTCAACCTTCATTACACGACCTTATGTTCTGCTAAATTGTAGAACATATTTATTATCAAGTATTTACATCACCTCTTGTATTTTTGATATAGTTCTACCAAATTAAGAACAAAATAACAAACACAAAATGATGAAAACATATGACTTTATGTTTTCCTATTTTCATGTATTTTCATCACTTCTTGTATTTTTGATATAGTTCTACCTGTCTCTTAATAGGATTGGTGTTAAATGTTTTCTGTAATATTTTTTTGTTAGTTGCGCCTGGTCTTGGATCTTTGTTTTCCTTTATGTTCACTACAGGTTCAACAAACTTTTCCAGCGTAACATCAACTTCGTTTTCATTGTTTATAATTTTATTTTGATCAAATTCATTCAAATAATTTGTAGGAATTATTTTCCTAAATAACCAGCGTCTATGGCACGTTGAATACACCAGTTCTCGATAGATAACTGAAGTTAAGCAACGTCCAGCGAGGTTGTTCTATGTGGGTGTCCACGTGACTTCGCGTCNAGTTTCAACCCTTTTTCGCGATAAAAAGTAGCCTATGTCCTTTCCTAAAGTTTAGTCTATCTCCATACCAAATTACATCAAAATCTGTTCAGTAGTTTAAGCGTGAAAGCGTAATATACATACATACAGACAGACAGAGTTACTTTCGCATTTATATATTAGTATGGATTATTTTGCATGTACCTACCAAGTTCTTAGAAACATTTCTTATTTTTTAAATACACCTAATACCTAGATATTATAATAACTCGACACCCTGTATACTGTATATTTGTCTTTTTTTTAAAAATACAGCTAATTAGACCAAAAATAATTTTAATTTTATGCCACTGTATATATCATGTTTATAATGTAAAACTGAATATTCTATTCTTAACCTGCGGACGTACCTATATGCGAGAATCCTAGCGGTTCCAACATCTGACTTTCAAATAAAACACTCCTGAACTATTTTTGAAGAACCTTGTTCATTATTGAGATTTTGTACCCGAAAGATTGAAACAGATCCCTATTACTATAAGCCTAGCCAACACAGAAATCTATCCTAGAAACGGAAAGAGGTTAAATAATTTAATTTTTCTCATCAGGGAATTACGGAGTCCTTGATATGCAACCAGTGCATACAATGTCGCTTGGCCGATGTATTTGACATACGAATATTCTCACAGGGCCGTAGACAAAAAATCCGGGCAATTACAGGCTCATTATTCTTTCTTCTAAAATCATCGTATGGGCAGTAATAAAAGTAAAAGTAGGCAATTTTAAAAAGGCGTGTACGCTTTTTCTTGGCAACACATAATGCGATTATCAGATGTTAATGTTTACGAAATATACCAATATTTATGATTGCTGTACAAGCTGAAAGGTCGCACTATATTTTAAAATCAGTGTCCTGTAATAGCCATTGTCCCATATTAGCCCACTATCGCTAAACTTCTGATTTTGTATGTTCTGAATAATAAATAAATCAATTTTTAAGTTGATTAATTTATTATCCAGAAAAAAACTTGAAAAATTTCATTATGATAATTTTCTCACCGGGCCTCTTAGGAAATACAGGGCCTGGGGGGATTCCCCCCTTATTTTCAGCCTCTCGTTGAGCCTGTATTCTCGCACAATACGTGTAAGGGTGAAGAAAAAGTATTACAAAATCGTTTTTGTGCAATGTTGGCAATGATTCAATAGTCTCAGTGATTTGAGTATGACAACAATGTGCGGATGCGATTACCTACATTAGTCATAAAGGCGATTTTTTTACTGACTTTTTACTGGCGATTTTTTATGGTACTCGCAAAACCATANGGTACTCGCAAAACCAGTCTGTTTTTTTAGATATATTCACAAAATTTTAGGTAAAAAATCGTCTACTGTATCCAGAAAATTTGCAACTACTAATTTGTAAATTAGCAGATTGGAATTCTAGGAGCTACAAAATTTATGTTTATTTCATAACTACATAATTATAATAGCTATTTTGTATCATAAATTATTATCTATTTTTTAGGTATAAATGTTCCCATATTTTATTTCATCGTAATTTCATATGAATAATGTTCGTGTAATGTACTGCGAATCAATTCACAGATCAGTCCTTTTATTTTGAGCTATCAATTTAGGGACACGCTATTAGTACATTCTCAATTAAACTGACAGTTTAATTGAGAATGTTATAAAAGACTAAAGCTCTCATGCCTCAGCACTCTATTTGTGGTTGATACAAAAATTATTTATTGAAATTCATATTTTATAATGACTACAAAACATCCTAGATAGCACCTTGAAAAAAATGAGCAAAACTCAGAAAAAATCACAGAGAAGTCATTTTTTGAAAAAATCATGTCAACAAAGCGCAAATATATTATCTTTGCGAGCAAGGTTGTGCAACATACAATGCCCAGCACCAAAAATAACACGATACACCAAATAAGTTTTATTGGTTCAGATGATAAATCTAGAGAAGAACAGTTTGTGGTGAACTAGTCGAACGGGTTTTTGAAGAGTTAAACATGAACACTGTGTATGATGGTGGTCAGTTGGAATTTTCTTCAAACTGAAATGTATTAAATGACATTTATGTTATGTCCAAACAAATGCTGTTACTTCAAGCGAATTTGATCACAATGATGCGTCCTCACGGTGGCCGGCCGATTCTACAGGACGACCTGGAACGCATACCTTCATAGTTCCAGCACGGGTCACCCATTTTTTTTAACGGTAACNCAGCACGGGTCACCATTTTTTTTTACGGTAACCTCTTATCAAACTTCAACATTTCGAGAGAATCACCCTTACTACAACAACAGTGATGAAGTTTCCAGTGTGATATATGACCATTCAGTAATGTAGCAGCAAAACTTAAAACAATCTAGCTAAAATTATGATTTTTTTTTTTTATATATAGATGATTGACATAACTATGATAATTTGATAACTCTCAAACGCCTTATCTATGTTTGTTATAGTATAATTAGGTAAATAGTTTTTGGGCAAAATGAGTAAACCCCATTTTAAGTGAAGTAAGTCTACAGTTTACAGAACTACAAATTATTATTTTTTCTTCTAGTTCTATAAAATTTGACCCATATACCCATAAGGATTCATTCGGTTTGAAATTTAGTAGTGCTGTTCACCCAAACTCCGAATAGGTTGCAAAAATATGGGGAAAAAATATTATTTAAAAAAATGCCCCCAAATTCGCACAATGGTGTCTCACCCAATAATCATTCATGAACATTTTCCGCTACATTTTACGAAAGATGCAACTTCAAAGTACCTAATATTACGGGGGAAACGATTCCTATTGATTCAAAAAACTGTATACAAATTTTCAAACTAAATAATATTGCTTTTTATAAAAATAAAATTAAAAATTTGAAATTAATGTTTGTTATATAATACGAGTTCTTATTTATTTGCTTCTTACAAAATCTTTATACAAAAAATAAACAAATATTTATACATATAAATACATATACAGAGTGTTCGGATTTTTTTATTTTTAACGGCTAAAGATAGAGAAAAGAACACAAATTAATCTATTTTTTTTTCGTAATTAAAATTTCTGCAGGGTGCCTCACAAATGGATAAATAGACACCATCTTTCGATTTTTAAATGGAAACCCCTCTTTTTTATTTCATATTCAAATTCTACACACAAACGACTCCTCACTCCATACTTTGATCAAATTGATCAAACCCGCCCAATCATGGATTTTTCTTCGGAATAAAAGTGATAAAACCAAGAGTGTAATACATCAAATCAGTCAAGTTTTTTATGCTGAATCTCGTGGTACCATTGGTTTTATAATTTGTTACATTTTTTTATACCCGAGGAGGGTAAAATATATAAGTGAGTAGTCGATTGTGTGTAGAATTTGAATATGAAATAAAAAATAGGGGTTTCTATTTATAAATCAAAAGTTGGTGTCTGTATACCCACTTTAGAGACACCCTGTAGAAATTTTAATTACTTCAAAAGATAGATTAATTTCTATTAGAACTACATATAAAATTTCAAGTCTCTATCTTTAGCCGTTAAAAATATAAAAAAAAATCCGTCCCGGCACTCTGTATAGATAGATTATATAGTTTGCAATCGAAAAACAAAACATAGATGCCCGCATTGTGTTTTTTAAAAAAATAGGTACCTAATTATTTTATATTGTTATGAGGTAATCCGTTACCTCATAACAACAATATAATGCAAGGAATTCATAACAAGGATTTTTTTATGATTATTACAATATCACTATGCTATAAGCTATACTTTCATCTCATATTAGTAGCACTTGTCGCTATGACCTACTCAATTAGTGATGTCCTCAAGAGGCATAGGCCAATCAGAAAAATCGAAAAAAGTAAGTTCTCCAATTTTCGACCCGACTAGGATTCGACCCCAGTAATTCCTGAGCAAATGCACACTCGGATTGAGAGATGTCTGGGAAATCATTGAGATCCTCATGTATTATCAACAATTTTTAAAGGGCGGTAATGTTCATCTTTAATACAGTAATACGTGTAGTATTCAAGATGAACAACATTGTGAACTTTTCCATATGTTCACTAAAGTGACAACAATAGGGGATGTTCCTGAGTGGTGTCCAAATCAAGTGCTGACCAAACCCAACGTTATTGAACTTCAATGATCTCATTTTCGAATAACATATTTCAATAAAAATATTACTTCTAAAATAAAACATTTCATAATGTTAATTTCTGATAAAAATGGGTACATACGTCAAACAATAAAAAATATTGACACTTACTGCACGAGTACAACAATACTTTCTGTTCAACATACTTTGTATGGAATAGAAAGTAAAAAGTTGTAAAATATCCAAATCCATAAAAACCAATTTTTAATTCCTTCATGATTATTTCCTCATTCATTTGATTACTTGACCACATAAAAATAGAGCTCTAAGGGTTAGGTGGTAGAAAATGCCTCAGACATTAAACTCGCCCAATGATTTTTCTCATCATATAGAAGATAAAGTATGTAATCGTTCAGAAATTTTGGACATTTTTTTTTATATAGTTGGTTTACGCAAACAAAGGATCGCGACTCGGGAGATAATTTTGACTCCCAAAGCTCGACTAAAAATTTGAGATGTCTTTATAAATTAATTCTATTTTTGTGTTACCGTTAAAAACATTGTAACAATGATAGAAATAATCATTTTTCAACTCTTATAAATCGTCATTACTGTGAGCCCGAAACGCCAACACTTGGCAAAATAATATAGAAAAAGATATACCCATAACTATGCTAATTGTGTCGATTTGAAATTTTCCTTAATACAAGTGACACATGCCGGTAAAAAAGCATTTCCTTACCTCTCTAATTGGGATGAAATTACGAATGTAAAGATTCTTTTAAAGGAAATAACCTTTAAGTAGTACTTAAAGACAGTCAAGGAATATGAACATCTTGCGCAAGTGTCAACCCTATACCATGCAGGCTACGAATTGATATTATACAGGTCCCAATGGTAGTATTCATATCTTAAGGATTTAAACTTAACCTAACGCATAGAGATTTAAACGTAACCTAACCAATACTGAACATAGATTAGTAATTTCAATTGTAACCCTTGTAATATCGGATCATTTGGAAACCTGGCTACATCTCGCAACTAATCGTATGAATGACGATGACTAACAGTTAATGACAATTAGGACCCGGCTCCAAATACTTCTCACTAATAGACACAGGAGCAGATCACAACGACCTCTTTACATGTTTAAAATATGCTGGCGACTCCAATAGAACCCTATGAAAACTCTGATGTGGTTGCAACCTTTTAAGGAAGACTGAATAGATGAGAACAACATCAACATATAGTGTTACCTTGCGAAAGGTAAGAAAGGTATCACAATAGACAATCTCTTCTGCTGATTCTATCTACAAGTTTTACTATTACACGGTGTAGATTGAATAAGAGGGATAAAGTTAGATTCTCGAACTGAACTTCCATCGCTTGACGAACACAAGCCTTCCTCTGATTCCACATCTGATTTTGAATTATCTATCCATTTGTTCATTTTAAAATTAAGAATAGAATCACTACATGGTGTATTAGGTAATGGATTGTCACTTTTTGGAGAGTCGCTTAGTTTGTCAATATCATTTTTATAAGTTTCCTTGGTGGGATCATCTTTTTTATTTACACTATGATGTCTACTGTTTGATGATTCCTTAAAGTCTCTTATTTCACCTTTTCTTTTGTAACTTTCTTCTTTCATTTCAGTATGTGATTGTTCTTTTTTATTTTTACTAAATGATTCCCGTACAGGACTAGAAGAAACACTTTTGGTTTCATAACTAGAATTTAATTTATATTTTTTTGATTTTCTTTGTCTTTCTGATGACGAAGTAGACGAACGTCTACTTCGTTTATTTGAATGTGTATAGTAGAGTACTTCTTTTACAGTAACTTTCTTTACAGGAGTTTCAGCATATGATTTTCTTTCATCACTTTTTCGTTCTTTGTATTTGTCTACATCTTTATTATTTCTTTTCCTTCGATCTTTTAACAGACTTCTTCTGTCATTACGATGACTCATAGGTAAACGTTCTCCCAAATTATAACGTCGATCGGAAGAATTATTTTGAGGTTTATGTCTATTTTGATGATAATCATCTCTATTCCTTCTAGCGTTCTGATGGGTAGAATGTCTACGCCTATATTCTGGAGAACGAATTTGATTTCTATAATTATTTCTTCTATGATAAGATGGACTATTTCGTGAATGATTTCTTTCGTTGTTCCTTCTCCTGTACCTCTCTCTTTCACTCTTATCTTCTAAATCTGATTCACTTCTATTATTTTCTTTTCTACTACTTTCATTCGATCTATTAGTTTTATCAGAATTTCTTTTATTTCTAACAACAGATTGATTATTTTCTTCATTTGAATATTTACTGCTTATATCATGACATCGCGCGTCTCTCTGTGAACCAACTATTGGATGAATTGATTCCAGTTTATCATTACAGTTGTCAAATTCACCAAAATTAATTTTAAGGGTTTGGCTTGTTTTCAAATCATTAGATACATTTGCATTATTGGTAACAGTTTTGACGTCATTAATATTTTTGGATGAAGAATATCCACTAGTTCTACTTTGGTTTGTAAGATTTTTGCCAGGTGATGATGATACATATCTTTTATTATTTCTTTCAATACAACTAGAGCCTTCATGATTTTTATTCCAATGTTTTGTTACATTAATATTAGAAATGGTTTTCCTTTGGGTTTCACTGATAATATTTTTTTCGTTTCCTACTGTACTGATGTGTTCATTTTCACTTCTGTTTATTTTCCTTTGATCAGTATTAGTTGTTGGATTATTTTTATTGAATGTAGAAGAAATATATGAACATTTTTTTGGCGTTTGTTGCTTTTGGTTTAAAAGATTTGAATTCGATCCAATTTGTGTTTCTTGATTTGTAGTATTTTTACATGTTCTACTGATATTTCTATTTTGTTTAACATCCATATCATCATTATTTTTCAATGCTTTCTCTGGTTTCATGTCATTCGGAAATTCACTTTCATTCAAAATTGATACAGTTTGGCTATTGTTACGATTTATAGCTTTAATTCCACAATTCTTTTCATTGTTTGATTTTGGAATAACAGCACTTAAGTGACACTTTAAATCTGTTTGCGTAAGACTATCAGTTTCAATTGAAATTTCATCTGGTGTTAAAGCTAATTCGTCCTCTAACTTTCGGATCTCTTCTGTATTCTGACTATTAGAATCACCAATATAGTCTTTGCATGGAGTTTTAGAATTTAATAATTTACATTGTTTTTCATTGAAATTTATATTTTCAAAATGATCATTAGTAGAATATTCGGATGGATTCTGATTTTTGCATGGTGTTTCTGCCATTGGTGACACACAACTAAATGTTCCAGTGATTAATTGTTTGAATGGAGTTTGGTTCATCAATGAAAAAGATTGTTGACAAGGTGATAGTGTATGTTCATTTCTAAACTGTACATCATTTAGAAGCGTGTTAAATATTGAAAGACCCGATGAATTGCTACATTCAAAAGTAGGTGGTCTGGAATTTCTTAGTGTTGGATCAGTTTGATTAATTAAGTTAGAAATGGCCGGGTCGTTCTGCTTAGTGTTTTGAGAACTTATGGAAATGAAACGTGCATTGTCTTCTAAAACTTCGGGAATTAAAAATTTATGTTTCATATTTATCGACATTTTTTCTGACTGAGATTGAGCACTAATCTCATTTTCACTGTTAATAGGTTTACCAACTGTCTCTTGTTTTACTTTGCTTATACTACTAAAGGCATTTTTAATATTTGTTTCTTTTTTGATTTTTTTGTCGACAGTTTCACTGGCATTAACTATAGAAGAATTGACATTCTTAACTTGTACAGTTTTACATTCGATATCGGAACTTTTCAGTTTATTATTTATATCTCTAAATAATATTGACGTCTTAGATCGAGAACTGGGAGGTGGATTTATCATCGGTTTAGATGGTTTATTTACATTTTTATTAACATTCAAGGTTGGAGTCGTTTCTACATCTTTTTTCTTCGCAGATTTGATTGAATTAGAAACATTGTTGGGTGATTTTCTTGGTGTTAGAACATTAATTTTTTCATTTTTTTCAACAGGTTGTGTACTAATAACGCCTCTGAAGTTTGATATCTTAATACACGTTGTAATTGCTTCTGATATTTTTATTTTCAAAGGTGATTTCAAAGGAGAACTTTTGTTACAATTTTGAGGGCCATAATGTGAGATTCTTTTCTTAGGTTTTTTACCAGAATAATTAAACGTTTGATTCTTCAATTCTGCGTTTCTTTCTTTCCATTTTAAATCGCTCGATACATTATCAATAGAATAATGTTCATGAGAATTTCTAGATTCTCTTTGGGGAACACTAGAATCTTTCATTTTTCGTTCAAAACTTTTATTCAAATCATTTTTCCTGTTCTTTTCATTTTGTGTAACGGTTGGCGAACATGACTCATTAAGTTTTGTTGAATTCTTTCGTTCAGGAGTTTTATTGAACGGGATTTCGATGAATGTTGATTTTGAATTTTCTTTCAGTAATCTTCCAACCAGATCATTAGCGTCTAAAGTATTCTCTTCTAACATGGTCTCTACGCTTTGATTGTTTCCATTATCTAACATAACTTTATCCACATTTTCCCCTTCACAAACGATGTTCTTCTCATTGCCAGTTTCTACGTTCTTCTTGAACAGTTTAGAAGATTTCTTGTCAGAAACTATTTCCCTCACATTTTTGTTCAATTTTTTACCATTACTAGGAAGTAGTAGTTTCTCTCTATGTTGTATGTTTTCTTTTATTATATTATCTTTACTCGGTTCTTTTAACGTTGAATCAATGTTACCATCATTTGTCCTGGAATTACTTTCAGTGACAGAATTTTCGTTCAAAAGATTAATCTTATTATCTTCTTCTGGCTTGTCTGAATTATTGACATTTTGATTTGCTGTACATGTTGAGGAAGTTATAATATGTTCTTTGATATCATTCAAAATTATCTCACCATCAATTGGGTTTACTCCTTCAACATGATCACTTGAGATAGATTTCAAATTGACTTCTTTGTTGTCAAGCGGTTTGTTTTCCGGTTTTGATATTTCTTTAATCACAATTGCAGTAACACGCGCTCTTCGTTTACGTCTACAGGAAAATTGGTTTTCTCTTTTGAATTTTGTTGATAAGTGTTCATTTTTAGAAGGTGTGGTTTGTATGGAATCCTGTGATGACTGATGTTTAGTATCAGAAGTATTACTCACTTCCATGGAATCCTGAGAATATTGATATTTACCATCCTGTGAAGTTGCAGAGACGTTCAAAGGGTGAATTGATTCCATTTCTATTGATGAGTCAATACGCGATACTGATTGTGAGCCCTGGACATTTTGATTATTTGTACAATCAACATTGTTTTCCGATATTTTTACTTTTATTTTAGATTCAAATTCTTTTGTTTTCTTTTGATCAATATTTGACTGTTCGGACATTAAATCCGGATTAGTCAAGTTTATATCAACATTAATATTTTCTAAATTGTATGTTGATATTATTGTACTAATAGACATATCATCATTTGGTAAACTATCTATGCAATTACTATTTACAATTGTTTCTTCCTTCCTTTTACTATATGATTTTTCTTCCATGGTAAGTTTTGACGGATTTTCGGTACATTTAAAACGACTACTTTCTGGTAAAGAGATTTCGTCATCAGTTTCTAATATTTTTCTTACTCTTTTCTTAGCAGGTACCATATTATTTTGAAGGGAATTCTCATCATCGGACTCAATCATCTTTATTTTTCTTTTCTTTTTAGTTAATTTCAGAAAGTCACTTGAATCATCATCAAAATCTTCGGTCAATGTGGCTGTATTAGAACAAGATTTCAATCCATCATTTTGATTGTTTACACTAGTTCCCGTTGATTTATTTGATAGGGGTTTATTTTTAGAATGTGAGCTATTCCAAGAAGTCTTATTTTTCACAATTGTATTTTCAGAACATGATACATCTTTGGATTTTTTACCTCTACTTCTTGTTCCTAACGTTTTCGATTCTGTTACTTTTGATTGTTTCTCAATATTTTCAACAGGGATAAGTTCAATAGAAGAATTATTTTTAATTATAGAATTTTGGAGGATATTTTTATCAAGCTCATTGGAAATTTTTGATAATATTGGCGATATTTTCGTCTTTTGAACGAATGTTTTTGGGAGCAGATTTGAAGTTTTTAAAGAAATGTTTTTCAAATCGGTTTCAATTATTTTTGATGGTATAATGTTCATGGCAATCGTTTCCTGTTGCTTACTAGTTTCAAGTAGACTTTCTGTAGGTACCAATTGTTCCTCATTTATCGATGTTGTTCGTGTCGATGGATTTTCTGTTGAAATCATTTGATTTTCATTTATAGCTTTTATGTTATTTATTTCTAAATCACTTTCACAGCTTGATTCATAAATAATTTCAATTTTTGGTTCAAATATTTCCATTTCAGCATCACGAAGTGGCGAATATTCATTTAGATGAAGTTGATTTCTCAAATTTTCGAGTTTTGTCTTATATAATTCATTAAACCCTTCTTCTTCAACAGTGTTTATTTTAATTGTTTTTTTCCTATTTTTTAAAGGAACAGAAGTACAACCTGGTTTATCAGTCTGTTTTATTTTTCTATTAAATTTCTTTACCTCATGTTTATCTTGCATGTGCACTGAAGTGTGTTCCCTAGAAGTATTTATACTATCGTCTTCCTTATCAAGATTATTTTTATTCTCATCTGCATCTTGGTCCTTGATATCCGACAATACCTGACTAATTTTATCTTTTGTGGATGTCGAAATGTGACCACTTGTATTTACATTATTGTCTTCCTTTTCATGTGCTTCTTCATCCACTAATGAACTGTTTTTATCTTTTAATGGTATTAATGTGTGGTCGATTTCACTTACATTATTTTCTTCTCCCTCAAGTGTTTTATTTTCATGTGTTTCCTCAAACACAGAAACACTATTTTTATGTTCTAAAGATGTTGAAGTGAGTTCACTGGTGATTCCATTCTTTTCTCCTGAATCAAGTGTTGTGCGTCTATTAGATTTGGTTGATTCTTCTTGAGGCATGGTGTTCAATGTGGATGTACATTTATTTTCTTTTGACAATACTGAAGTGTCTTTTAACAGTTCAGATGTGTCGTCACTAATATTTGTATCAATATTTTCTCCCGTCTCTAATATGAGTCTATTATTACTCTTATTTGATTCTTTTTCAACCTTGGAGTCCAATTTGGATAAACCCTTATTGTCTTTTAATAGTACTGAACAGTGCTCCAAAGTATTTACATCATTATTCATAGGATCTTTATTTATAGTTTGCACTTTATTTAAACCTTTATCCAAATTTTTCGTTTCAATTTCTTTGATCTTATCTACTAAACTTTTATATGGTGCTTTATTGGAAACAATTGTACAAAATTGGTCTTTCTTATTACTATCGGATGAACTACTAGCATTAGCTTCAAAAGGAGAAGTTGCTTTCAAAAGCGTAGTTTTAGATTTCTGGATAATTTTGTCTGATGTAACAAATGGACGGTTATGAGAATTATCCAGGTTATTACTTTCAGATTTTAATTTGTCCTGAGAAAATCTTTTTTTAGCTTCTTCGAATGCTTTTTTTGCATCACTATTGAACTTTTTCTCTAGTCTTTCGTTATACAGAGTTCGAGGTCCCTGTACTATAACCTTTTCTTGTACTGTTGGTGGTTTCAATTTAAAAGAAATAGGTCTACTTGATTTTACATTGTAAAATGGTTTACTTTCTACACTTGAAGTCGATGTATCATTTATTTTGGGTGTATTATTTACTTGATTGGGGTGCATTAATTTTGTGTTCTTATCTTCAGCCAAGTCTTTCGAATTTCTAACTACTACTTCCTTATCGTCATTTTTGTCTATACCTACTTTATTATTTTGAACTTTAAAATATTTTAATATGTCGTTTTGCTGATCAGTCTTACGAATATCTACATTGGAGTGACCTTTAGTATGCCTCAAATTATCATTTTTATTAGTTTTACAAGTGTGCTTTGAATTATCGTATGATATTTTCCCATCAGATCTATGACTATAAGTACTGTTATCACTCTTTCTACTATGAGAGTCACTAAACCTATGATCTGACTGCTCTGATGAATTTTCATGAGCACGCCGATGTCCACTATTTGACTGACGGTCATAATTGTCCCTTTGAATAGACCGATTAACAGAACCTTGTTGCCGCTCATCTCCCAAATTCCGGTGCTCAGAACGACGGCTAGAGTTATTTCTGCCATTTGACCGGTCCGTTAAATGTTCATTATCCCCCTCTTGTCTCGAGTGCCTAAGATTCGACTGGTCTTTCGAATATTTACTGTTATATCTACTACATTGATCGTGTCTAGCTTGGTTACTTCTCTCACTTATTGAACTTGAATTTCTTTCTGATAATGATGCTTGTTTTTGATTCACAAAATGATTATTTGAATTTTGAACAAACCTAAAAGACAAAAATAGAAGATATCATCCTACATGATCATCGTCAATGACCACTATGAAATTCTATCGGTAACTAAACCAGGAAACAGAAAATAATATGGATTCCATACAGAGTTCATTAATTCTGAGCAATAACAAACATATCTCCAGTTCAGTGCTGTTTCCGACAAGCATATCAGAAAGAGACGCGCACGATTCTTGAATATTTGACTGATATTTACCACAATTATACCTACCAATCACTCGAAAATGAATGGAACAATAATACTTGGATCTAAAATCTAAATGAAATATGAAATTTACAGATTTTTTTTTTAAATTCGCCTAAAAATACAATATGCAAGTTGTAGAGGTTTGAGAAATTTCAAACTTATCTTTGAAAAAAACACCCTTATCTAAAAAAAATTCTAGTGAAAATAAAACATTCAAAGTTGGGAACTTTGAAATTGACTTCGTGATTAAGAGTTCTGTTAGCGCTTATTTTCATTAATTAAAAATTTCAATAGGTATCGTTTTCTATTGGCGCTTATTCGATATGGTAAAAAATAACCCGGGTTCCGTCAACCCAAAGTTCTAAAAAAAAAAAAAAAAAAATACTTGTCATTGTCTCTAAAATAATAAAAAAAATATAAAGGCTGATTGTTGGGGCGACGGTTATTATTTTGTCCATATCGAATGATATATCATTCGAAAAACTAATTTTAGTTTTGTCACTTATCGTTACGTAGGAAATCAATTTCTAGTTTCAACCTTGAGCTGCCGCCATTTTTTGGTAAAAGATAAAGATGTATTGTTTTCCCCAAAAAAACTTTTTAAAAAGATATTTTGAAAAATTCAATCGTAGGTCATTTCATTTAAGATTTTGAAGGTACCCCCAAAAGTGGTCCAAGTTTCTAGTTTCATTTCATTTAAGATTTTGAAGTAGGGTACCCCCTGAAGTTGTCCAAGTTTCTAGGTTGAGCCATTCAAAAGTTAAGAGGGAATGAAATTTATGATGTATAATAGGCCATCACATAAAACTTACAATCACTGATATTAATATTAGGTACGAGTCACTTACTTTAAAGAATCTGCTCTGAGTTGTTCTATTGTTCGATTTTTTCTTTCAATTTCTGTTTGAGCAGTTTTAAACAGAGATGAAATGTTATTTTTCAATGTACGATTTTCTTTTTGTATTTCTAAATTTGTGCTTGAAATACTTTCAATTTTCTTTTGTAATAATAATTTATCATTCTGTAACTTGTCAATCTCGTCTTTCAACTGTAAAGAAATTGAGGAGAAAAAAAATCATCTACCTACATTATAGGTGTGGGTACAAAATAATAAGAAGTATTGGCCGAACGAAGTAAGGTCTAATTTTAATTCCATATTTTTTCTTTAACCTTCTGTTTGTCTAGTTGATCCACGATAACTCCCTGAACGCTGGACATTCATTACGTTCATTCGGCTGATTCATTTTTAAGCCATCCCACCACTAGTTTAAACTTACAAAGTGGGATCTAGTTTTAATTCTATCGACAAAGTGGGATCTAGTTTTAATTCTATAATTTTTCTTTAAACTTCTGTTTCCACGATAACTCACGAAAAC